>CAMXCT020000289.1:262109-272952 GCA_947184155.2 Cladocopium goreaui | reverse complement strand
AGCACTAGTTGATCAAGTCATCATCATGATTGAGATTGCCACCATCGTTACTACGTATTATTGTTCTTATTTGAGCTTTGTTACTACGCACATGCCTGGAATCTTTGGATTTTTGGGTTCACATTGACTTTCACCTCGGCGGCCTTGGGATTTCCCGAGTGTCAGGTGAAACTCATGAGTTTTGGCCGTCCGGAAAGAAGAGTTGGTGCTGCGAGAACTACCAAAAGGGTTGCGGCAACTATGATTGTCACTTGGCTCTGGCTATGGATCAAAACTACCAAACTGTTGCCAGTTCTGGATGTTCTTCCGTGCAAGTATGGTACAAAACCAGAGGTTCGTGATGTTCTTGGCGGCTTCACATGGCCCATCCATCATCCATCATCCAACTGAACATTGGTATATTCAAAAACCATGGGAACATTTAACTTACTGGTGCTAAACGTAGGGAACGAGGGAATTATCCATAATCACTAGTAAGCACCAATTCCCATTCCCCCATTCCCTACTAAGCACCAATAAGTTAAAGAATCTCCATATTGAAACGTTTAAAGAACACGTGGCACATGTTGTGCTTTTGTGAAGCGTGCCGTAACCTGAGGTGACTACATGACGGAGAAGATGGACGACCACTGGAGCTATGCCAAGAGGGCCTACTGCTGCATCAAGGAGCAGAAAGGATGTGCAGGTTGGGACGTGATGGCGGGGAATGCGTGATTAAGATTAAGAGTGATTTATAATAGTGACTAATAGTGACTTTAATAGTGATTAATAGTGATTAATAATGACAAATAGTGTTTGATAGCCTTTAATCATGATTCATAGTGTTTGATAGTGATTAATATGCGTATTGATCAAAAGTGGAGTCACCACTTCAGACTCAACGTTGAGTCCATCCAGACTGACCCTGACGAGCCACAGGTTCTGCTTCGTCTCATCATTTCGACTGTGCGGAAGATTTCGGAGATTGGCAGAGCAAGTGGACGGACGAGCCTTGGGTTTTTTCGGCCATGAATTCTGTGCAGAGCAGAAATCGGACCTTGGAGTTTCAACCAGGTGATCTAGGAATTGAGTTGGATAGAATTTCTCTTAGAATCAGAAGCAGTTTATTTTCAATATCCGTGGATAGTCCGGGCTTTTCTTTCTGAAACGTTTTTCTGTCAAAGTTTGGGGCTTCACCGTGACCAGCTCAACGCCTGGTTTTTTTCCCAGGAAAAGAAGTCCTGGTGCTGCGAAACTCATGCGCCTGGGGAAGAAATGATGGATGAACCCACCAAGATTTGCAATAGATTTGCATAAAGAACCTCAGTGAGGCTCCGCATTTTATATACATTACATTAATGTATACCACGTATAAAATACCTTACATTAATGTATACTTTTACGCACATGATACATGTGACTTCTATATATGTAAATGTAGATGTGCGTGTATATCGCCATAAATGTCGGTGATGCAATGTAACATCCATGGTTTTTCACAAAATTGTCTCTCTAAAAAAAATGCCATTCAGTTTATGGGTATCCCCCCATTTTTTTTATCGCCCTCACAGCATCCCATATCCACTGTGGTGGGTATCATCGATGGACCTGCATGGACCAACCAGTACAGCATCACAGATTTCTGTTAAAAGATGTTCGCCCCAACCCGGACGTTGCTCCACACTGACAATCACCATGATCATAATCACATTAAAATTCGCCACCCCTATGAACAATAATTATGTTGACTGGGGTAATAACATCAACTTTATCTTCATAGCCACCTGAAGTCAGACGCGGCGCAACGTCAGGGTTGCAGCGAAGATGTTAAAGCACCAGAAACCGTTCTTGGGCTCCGAGCCACAACTCCAATCCTTTGCCTGGTAACCGTCAGAAATGTGGTAAAACCAATAATTTTCATCATCTCCCAAAATATGGATAATATAGATATATATATATATAATAATGGGTAATACATATGGGTATCCATACATAAATATAGTTATAATCCATCCTTTTCACCATTTGAAAATGAGTAGTTTCTGAACCATTCCCATGGTCCATTTTGTTGGTCGGTTAAAAAAACCGCAGTCCATATTGGTCGCTGAGTTGCGTGGTTGCAAAGTGCAGACCACTCTGCCGCCCTACACCTGCGAGCTGCACGGAGGGAGCAGCTTGGACGTGACAACTGGGCACCTGCTGGGTGAAAACATGTGGCAAAACCGCCAAGATGTATGAAACAAGTGCTGTTTTTTTGATGGGAGAACCTTGGTGTTTTGATGATTCTTCGAAGACCCTGGACAACATCTGGTAGTAGTTTTTTTTGTTGGATGTGAACATGTTTTATTTTGACGATGTCAATTGTCTTTTTGCGATTCGAATAGTTTTGTCATTTTTTGACGGCTGAATCTTCAGATCTCGCAGCAAACGCTTCGAGGCTGGGAGGAGTTGTGGTCCAAAGAGAAACAGGACTATTGCTGCACTCATTTCAATCAAGCTTGTGATCGCTTCGACTGCGACTACCTGCAGAGTTGCTTGGATGCTGAAATTTGTTTTGGCCAGTGAAGGAATGAATCTGACGATTTTCAAGTCTTCCGAAAAAGATGAAATTTGGTAAAACGTTTGTGAATTTTGATTCAATGACATCTTCAGGGAAAGTTAAGATTAGCCAAAATATGCCATTTACATTCCCATTCTATCCCCATTTTACTACCAACCAAACATCTAAATATTCAAAACATATTATGCCAGAAATCGTCATGAAAGCCAGATCCAGAGTGGTTTTCGCAGCCGTCCCAGCCCTTCGGCCCTTCGGTATCCAGTCTTCAGGTCATAGCAAGGAACTGTGGACGGAGGAGAAACAGTCCTGGCGCCTTGGATTCATATGGATGTAACATATGATACCCTCTGGTGAACTAACATAGCAATTGAACATGGCCATTTATAATGGATTTTCCCATTAAAAATGGTGATTTTCCATTGCTATGTTAGTTCACCAGAGGGTAAGGCATGTAGTTAAAGTTATGTTATATTAGTATTATAACTATCATGATATAACTATGATATAACTTATGATACTATGGATATAAGATCCCATCTGCTATATCCCATAGTATGATAACCGTTTTGTATTAACCATAGTGTAACTATGGTATGTTACAGTATGTTATTAATATATTATATATTATGGTAATAAATATATATATATATATCGACTATCGATATGTAACTATAATATTATAATATTATATGTTATTAATATTAATATTATAACTATTATCTGATATAACTATGGAAAGATCCACCATGTTTAATGGGTAAATCAACTATAAATGACTGGTTGGTGGTGAAAAGCTCTTGCCAAACTCAGTCGTGATGACCAAGCCCTCTGTCGTCTCAGTCTTGCTGGTTCCTTGTTCACTGAGAGCTACAAATCCAAATGGGCTGACCAGAATGATGCATGTCCCTGGTGCGGTCAGATTGACCACTTGCGGCATCGGTATTGGGAGTGTCCTCAACATGCTGACTTGCGCGCTTCGTTGGCCCCGGATGTTCTGCCCTTGTTGGACTCCATCCCTTCGGCACTTTCACTGCGTGGGTGGGCGCTTCACCCCCCTACTTGGGCTGATTGGATTTGCACTTTGCTCAGTCTGCCTTCGGAGCTTCCTTTGCCCATGTGTGGACTTTCTCCGGGCACGTGGAATCATGTCTTCACCGACGGGTCTTGCCTCCACTCTGCCGAACCACGGTATCGCTTGGCCTCCTGGTCTGCTGTGCTTGCCCCTGCATGTGATCGGCTTTGGACTCCTGGTTGTTTGACCGTCTTTGGAGCCTCGTTCCTCCCGGGTTTGTGTCAGACAGCCTACCGCTCAGAACTCTTTGCTGTGGCGTATGTTTTGCATTGGGCCGCGCTATTTCGTGCACCAGTTGTTATTTGGTCAGACTGCCGCAGTGTCATTCTGAAATGCTTCAATCATTTTTGGGGTCATCGTCGCATCAATGTCAACAGACCTCATTCTGATTTGTGGCAGTGGATTGCAAATTCAGTTGCAGTTTTGGGTACAGAGCGTATTCGTCTTCGCAAAGTACCTGCCCACAAGGATCCAGCTCACGCCCGCTCCTTGGAAGAGGCTTGGCAGAGTTTTCACAATGGCCTTGCAGACAAAGCAGCTAGGTTGGCCAACCAGGCCAGGCCACCGTGTTTCTGGAAGCAGTGGGAAAACCATGTGGAGGCCACACACAGAGCTGATTTGCTGTTTCAACAGGTTCATGCGCTGCACTTGGAAGTTGGACGACGGCAGGTGAAGTGTATGCCGGTTGCCACAGTGCCTGCAGCCCTGCCCAAGGAGACAAGAGTGTTTGTCAAAAGCTTTCACGCTGGACTTTGGGATGGCCAGGTACCGCCTAAGGTTGCGAGATTGTTTGGCTACAGTCATGCGCACAGAGCCGCCCAATGGTTACAGACGCGCCTTGTGACAGCCGACGATGATTCTTTGGTGTGGGTGTCATTTGTTCAGCTTTACATTGATTTTCACTTGACCTGGGGCAACCCAGGCCCATTGTCGGTGCAACAGCAATGGGTTGACGTTGAGCAGCGGCCATATCTGGAAGCTGAACGCTTTGCCTTCAGACAACGGATTCGCTCGTTCAGACGTTTCTTGAAAAACTTTTGGCAGGAGGCTGGACTCCACATTGCCCTAGAGCAGACCAAGCCGCACTCGCAGGTTGTGCAAGCATTCCTTCCTGCTGCTTCGCTCCCTTGGGACATGAAGGCGTTGCAGACAGTGGACATTTGGCTGATGCGACAGCTTGCTGGGCCTTGCGTTAGAGGGGGCGAGATCCTGTCTTCTCTGCCTATTGCTGCAAAGGACGTTTCGATGCAGGTCGACCTCCACTAAAGGTGCTGAGGCTGTTTACAGTGACTGAGGTGCATCGCTCCCTCTCTCTGAGCATGCGCATTGTCCGAAAATGTGGGAAAATGTGGTGGTTTGGAACATGTATATATATATATATATATATTCCATATATTGGGGATAATACTCCCATTTGACTAATATTTTCAGAGGGGTTGAAACCACCAACCAGAATATTATAACTATCATGATACAACTATGATACTATAGATATAAGATCCCATAATATCCCATGACATTATAATCATGGATATGACATACCATAATATCATAACTATTAGAATATAACTATATTGATATACTATAAACTGGATATATGGATACTATAACTGGACATATTAACTATGGATTGATATAACTACAGTTATTATACTTAGAATCCCCAACTCTGGTGAAATCTACTTATAACTGGAGCTGCACTTCTTCTGTTTGAATGTGTTTGAATGTTCACCGATGCGAAAAATGCTGGCGGTGGCACTTTGTGAA
Source organism: Cladocopium goreaui (assembly GCA_947184155.2). NCBI lineage: Eukaryota > Dinophyceae > Suessiales > Symbiodiniaceae > Cladocopium > Cladocopium goreaui. The sequence continues at coordinate 267,574 of CAMXCT020000289.1, read as the reverse complement.
GTGTCCCTCCTATGATCCATCTTTCGGAATGGCCAGACCCCGCATAGATCTTCCCTGGCATCACGGTCCATGTTCCGCGGTGCCTTTGACTCAGGTGCTGTGACAACAAGAAGGTCGGTTGTGTCAGCTTCGACTGCAATGCTGATCATCTTGACGCACATGCAGCTCGCTTGAATCAGAGATGCAGCCCCACAACCGTGTCTTTGATTTGTCAGCACAGAAGCTCTACCAGGTGTTTATTTCATGAGGCATGTGGGTTTGTCTGCAGATAGGGTGTCCCAAAATCCATTGGTTTAGAAGCTCATTTTCGACCTTAAACGGACAATTTTGGAAAAGACGTCCCTCATTTTGGGACAAAAGCAGATGAGGCAATTACCATAAACCCACTGCAACCAGTCTTAGTTGGGAGCCGGACTGTTTTGGAGATGATCAGCAAACGTGAGTGATCCCTTTTGGGTACAGATTCTTTTCTGGGGTTAAACCTGGAGACACTCATGTTGTGGTGCTACGAAAGTGACTATATAATAACGCAAAAAACAATATTTTGTTCTGTTGAATGGGAGTGATTGTTGGTTAGGCCATGTTGTGCCCTGCCCTTTTTTGTTGTTTCGTTGCCACATGATGGTTGATTGATACCACCATTTTTTACACGTTGATTGCGATGGACCGAAGCATACAGGAGGCAGACTGGACCGCGGAACACAAGCAATGGTGCTGTGACCATGAGAAGAAGTTCTGCGCTGGGGAGGAGCGGGGAGGAATTGGTAATTCGCATCGCAGGAATTAACAACACCTTGTGTGGATCCAGTTGATGTCATGTGCTTGTGTGTATATATATATACATATGTAGATATGTACGTGTATAGATAGATATCATAGACCCTCTATACAGCGTAGTTAACATGTCCTGTGCCATCATTTTTTTTGAATGTAGTAATATAATGTAATATACTTGTTGTATGCTAGAACCTGCAGATGTCCGCACAATGGAGATGAGTACTGTTTTCTTTGCAGTTTTCCTTGAGATTCAACAGACTCCCCGATCCAAAACACTGACGTGACAGGCGGAGACATTCGAGTGCGACACCAAAGGCATTGGGATCTCTGCTGGTACGAACTTAGAAGTTTTTGATTAAACTAGGCTCCGGTTAGTAAACATAGCTATGGAAAATCACCATTTTTGATAGTTAAATAAATCATCACAAACACCCAAACATGAAGGTGGATGTGCACACAAAAAACATCAAAACTGTTTTGGCCACATGGGTATGGGTGAAAATAAATGGTCGGCTGGCAACCATAGATGTTGGCCATCGTATGTATTATTTATGTATGTATGATATATTCCCCCCCAAAGAACATATATATATAATATTGTCTATTATATGTATATACATATGATGATATCTATATGACATAGTGATGAAAATTGAAATTGGTACCCCACAACTCCAAGATGATCTTTCCACATGGCGAAAAAAAATCAGGCGGCTCATGGGAATCCTGGCCGGAGAAGGAAAAGAACTGGTGCTGCGATCACCTCTCAGTCCCCTGGAAACGAGGGGAATGTCGCACTTGTCGCACTGTGCCTGCGAAAAGTTGGGTCACATGATTTCAGATGGCTGGCTTGAAATAGTGACTATAGTGACTATAGTGACTATAGTGACTATAGTGACTATAGTGACTATAGTGACTATAATGACCATAGAAGGTGCAGAAGGATTTGATTTTTGGACCTGGTAACCCCTGGCCAGTGGGACCTCTGGCGAATTGCGAGAAATCCAACAGAATGTGATGGGATGATTACCTTCCGGTAATCCAACAGGGCTAGCTGGGAAATCCTCGAAAAATCGAGGTTTGTTACGATCAGTGGGATGATCCATCCCCCAGGTGCTGTCTGATGGTCAAAGTTGTTTGTTTCTGATTAGATACTACTATTCTAAGACTATTCTTCTTGTTATTTATTTATTTGTTTGTTTATTTATTTATTGTTGTTGGGATCATTGTCATCATTATTTGTTTGACTTGCCAAACAGATACCCAAACAGATATTGATATGACCAGATTTGACCAACCGACCAAGCCATGGACCATGATGGTACTCCCAGGTGGGCTGCAAGAGGTTTGACTGTGCACACCAAGTGGAGAACCTCAAAGAGGTGGGCAGAAAAACTGGGGCAAAAAAAGCGGCAATGTTATAGCGATGTTTAAGTGCTTAACCAACGACAAAAAAGGTAACTCAACCGTGAAAACAGGATGATTTCACCAACAATGGGGTCTAACCAAAGTGAGTTGGAATGAACTTCCAGATTTCACCAACAAGAGGTGATTTTTATAGAGTCAATATTGTAATTCAAGCTACAAGGTGGTGCCCCCAACATAGCTAAGTTGGTGAACATAACTCCAATAACTATGGTTTATAGGTGATGTATCTATAGTTAATGGGGTTTATAAATCAACTTATAACTTGGGGGCACCATCCTGTAGAAACGCGCCGAGCAGGAATGGAGTGGGGCCAAGAAAGACTTCTGCTGCCAAACGGCGGACGTGGGATGTCCTGCGGCTCCTGCAAGCACGACTCAAGCGCCTGGGATGTCAGCTGGGTTCCTGAAATGGGGGTACCTCCAAATCATCCATTTATAGATGGATTTTCCATTCGAAACGGATTTTTTTAGGGATAGCCCCATTTATGGAAAGCCGCAGATGTCAGATCACTTTTCAGATTTTTTTATTTCTACATCCAGATGACTATTTTTTTGGGAGGAACTCATGTGGTACCCTCTGGTAATTTAACATAGCTATGGAAAATCACCATTTTTAATGGGAAAACTCACTATTTCTATGGTCATTTTCAATAGCTATGTTAGTCATTACCAGAGGGTATATCCCATTAAATCCCATTAAATCCCATTAAATCCCATTAAACCACCATTTTCCTATGGTAAATCACCATTTTTCAGGGGGGTTACTGTAACCACCTGATGATTTCGATGCGCTGTAAATATGGCGGTCATCGGCAGCGAGGCGCTCTTCAACTGCCAGGAAGGTTTTGAGACCTGGGAGACGAGCTGGGAGGATTTGAAGAAAGGCCAGTCCCCATTCTGATGTTTTTTGGGTATTGTTTGTGGATGTTTATGATATATATGGTATATATATATATACACGATATATGTGTGATATATATATATATATGTACATATGATAAATAGATCTCTCTCATATAGATGATATATATATATATGATATATATATACACGATATATATGATATGTATCATATGATATGTTTGATATATACATATTATATATATATGAAATACACACATATATATATATAAATATGATATATATATATGATATACATGATATGTATCATATGTTATGTATGATATATACATACGATATAAATATGTGACATATATAAATATGATATATATATGATATGTATGATATGATACATATATATATGATATATATATAAATATATAAGATATATATATATGATATATATATATGATATATAAATATATGATATATATATATATATATATGTGATATATGTATATGATATATATATATATATATGATATATATGACATATTTTTTTTTTTTGGGCATGGTGTGCACAGAAGCGGACAATCGCTGCGACACTTAGCATTGAATTCTGGTCTTTGCCCTCCCGGGTCACCGCACTGCGCAATCTGCTCCGATATGGGTTCCCATAGTCGTGCACGTCATTTGACGGCAAAGCAGAAAAAATTGCTCAGGCAGGCTCCTCGGGTCCCCCTGTTCGGACACAGAGGGGAATGTTGTGAGATGGCGCAGAAAGCTTTCTGCAAGGGCTTTGCACAATGCTGGCGGGTATTCTTTAAGGACTGCCGTCCGAAAGTGGCCCGCCTCGTCCAAGCCGATGGTGGTGTGCTTGGGCAGCTCCTTGCAGACCGCGTTGTCTCGCAGGTCGAAGTGCAGGTAAGGCAAGATATATATATATATATATCATATATATATATATCATATATATATATATGTCACATATATAGATGATATATATATACATGATATTTATATATGTATCCGATATCTATGTATATGGTATATATGTATATGATATATATGTATATGTTTTATACTTTATATATCCTATATATATATGATATAATATATATATATATATACGTGATATAATATATATATATACACGATATGTATATATATACACATGCTCTATGTATATATATATATATCCAGGGTATTTACATAGATATATGATATACATATATTAATTTACATATATGATATATATATATATATCACATATCTATCCATCTATCTATCCATCTATCTATCTTTCTGTCTGTCTATCTATCTATCTATCTATCTATCTATATATATATACACATACACCTATCCATAGCTGACTGGGTTTATAAACAAACATAAACTCGGGGGCTCAGCTTGTTCACACCTCACAATGCAACAGTTGGAGAGGCTGGTGTTGCCAAACGGAAGGAAAGGCCTGCAAGCCTTTTAATTGTGTGGCTTGGAAGATTTTCATTCAAGTTTATGCATCTGTACGATCTGAAATCGGTCTGCCGCTGTTACAGAACTGGATGATTCTTGTCCCGCAGAACTGGAAGTACAGGAAAACCGCATTTATTTGCGCAGAACTATGGTTTTCATTGGTTTCCAGCATTTCCTGAAACCAACCAACTGATGGTTTTCTTTTCGCACGACGTGTTTCGCTCTATGCGTTTCGCTCACGAAGTGGGCGATTCTGGATCTAAGGATTTTGGGCACAGCAAGGAGTGGCCAAGCCTCAAACAAGACTGGTGCCTTTTTTACGGCATCGGCACAGAAAATCAGCGGCCAACAGCCACCAATTCATACGTCCATTTAGATCCACAAGATGGTGAAAGGTTGGCAATTCAGCCCTGTTTCATTGATATGTTCAAGAAAAAGTGGGCTCCAGAATTAGCAGTGTCTCCCATTTCTTCTTTACTTTTGTCTCATACACGAAAAAACAAAACCGATAAAACAGCTACGAGCTGGTTGATGAAGCCATTTAAGTATAGATTCATCCACCATAAATCCACTTTACTATAGATTCACTATAGATTCATCCACCACCAATCCACGTGGTATCCAATTTAAAAAAAAACCCATCGAATCCCCGAGGTGCTGCATCCAGGAGGAGAAGGGATGCACCACGACCACCACAACGACTTTGAGTCTAACCTTCGACTGTGCAGCTGGGCTTGGAGAATGTTTGGTGAACTGGATAGGCTAGATATATGGCTATGGATCAATACCTATTAATATGGGTATACCCATTAAAACAATAGCCATTTATAGTGGATTTACCCATTAAAAATGGTGATTATCCATAGTTATTATGGATCAATACCTATGAAAATAGCATTTTTAGTGGGATGAAGATCCATAAATCCCAGCTATGACTTGATGTGA
>CAMXCT020000289.1:57109-257109 GCA_947184155.2 Cladocopium goreaui | reverse complement strand
TACATAGACATAGACCCTGGCAGTCATCAGGGTTGGAAGACTAGTTTCCATTAAAAATTTGGGTGATTTTCAGGGTCTATTTTATAATTTACTGGAGGGTAGTAATAATAGTAGTTGTATCCCAATCAATAGTAATACTAATTATAGCAAGACTGATGCAGCACTAATTTTCATGGACCATCCACTGCTGCCCTGAGGTATGGGCGGAGAGGCCGGGTCGGCCGGGCCAGTTTGGGGAATGTGTTGATTTTTTTGTTTGGATAGAAAAAGGCTTATGCACTCCATGAAAACCCATGAAAACCCATGAAAACCCATGAAAACCCATGAAAACCCATGAAACAATGTTGGTATATAACTGAATTATAACTAGCAGAATACGCATAGTTTGTATGATTCATATCCCACAATCATATAGGATGTTTGAACCATAAATCCACTATTTTTACGCCTTTGCCCGATTGAAGTCGAACATTTGGCGCTTTTGGGCACGGTGATACCTGGGTGAAATGATACCCAACTTCTGCCAGCCATATCCTCGAGTATTCCATTGTGGGTTTGTCTGAAATCCCTTAAATTTCATTCGGGAAATCATGAACACTTCGCAACGTGGCCATGGAAAAATGTGGGTTCATCTGGCCCCCGCTTCAAGTTGCACACTGAGACATCCATGGTTACCATGGTTCATTGGTTGCATCCCCTAACATATTCCACATTGTGGGTTTTATCGTCCCCTAACTGTTGGCGTCCACATTTTCAGGGTATCCCGTCCGCATTTTCAGGCCTAGTTTTTTGTTGGTTTATAGCTAACAACACCATGTAAAACCTGGGCTTTGTGGTAGATATATCTGCAGGTTAGGCATATAAACCAACAAACATTACAGGGGATATTCTTTGTATAAAAGGATTATGCAGCCCGTTATGATACCAATGGAAGAAAAAACAACCATTGATGTATCCATTTGGAGCATAACACCCACAAAAACCAACCAACACCATTAAAAACATTTAAAAACCATTAAACGCAATTAAAAACCATTGAATCACGATTAAACCACCATTAAATCACCATCAAATCACCATTGAAAACCATTGATTTATCCATTCAAAAAGCAGCTCCCTCAGGTCAAAACCGTCACCGTCACCACCACCACCACCACCACCACAACCACAACCACGACCACCACAACCACAACCGCGACGACCACAGAGAAGGAGACAACAGAGGCGAGAAATCGAGAAATCTTGGGACATTGAACATCATTTAATCATGGAAAGATGGGGATTCAATCGAGAGATATAGGGACTTAACCATCAACAATAGGAATTTAACCATCTAAAGATGGAGATATCACAGAGAAAAAGTTGGGGAAACTGATCTAAATGGAGGTTGTCATGTTGTCATGGGAATATCATCTTAAAGTGAAAATCTAACTGAGAAAAAGAGGGACCCATCACCAATAGGGGATTTAACCACCTAAAATGATGATGTAGTCAAGACAGATTTAAGATTTAACAGATTTAACCCATGAATCGTGGTTATATTGGTTATATGGATGCTGACTGGTTTAATGGGCATTTTATGGAGATTTCCCGACCAATATATGGGGATTTTCCCATAGTTCCCCAGTTGAGTCCATTTTGCTTGCAAATATGGCTGGTTCTGGGAGTTCTAAGATGCACATGCTGATTTTATTTACTCTTGATGATTTTTTTTTTGGGGAAGTCATCAAGAGTTCGGATTTGGGGATTTGGCTTTGCCGAGACAACTGTAAGGCATTGTTACATGATTTTATCATCTCTTATCCCAAAAAACATGGGATATTCAATATTTTTTTACCATTTTTACCCAAAAATCATAGAATATGAAGATTCCAATGGGATATTCATCGATGACCAGGTTCCAAAGCTGGCCACATTGGCACCTTTACCACAGGCGGAGAGATGGGCGGCTTTAAACGTGGATTCGCTAAGGGATGGCTTTTAAAAAGGATACCCTCTGGTAAACTAACAGTTTGCTTTTGAAAATGGCCATTTATAGTGGATTTTCCCACTAAAAATGGTGATTTTCCATAGTTATGTTAAATTACCAGAGGGTAATGGGAAATTCCCACTGCTTAGGGAATTTATATCCGGATTTTGTTTTTTTATTTTGTGGGTTCCTTAAGCAAATCCAAGTTTGAGCAACACAACATGGTATCCAACCATCAAACTCTAGGTATTAATGCGGATTTAACCATCAAAGATGGAGACATTTCGTGGTGATATGTCATAATATAACATTCATGAAGAGTGGATTTATTTCATGATTATTGATTCAATGGAGATTTTTCATGGCTATTTTCATGGGGCTTCATGGGTTTTTGCCACCATCGGGTGGCCGAGAAATTTGTGAACAGATGGGACGTCCAAAATAACACCATGGTTCCCTGTATTACAGATGGCCATGTGGGTGTAGGGTTTTCATGGCTTTTCTACGCCACTTTTTTAGAGAGATCCTGATGACAGGATAGATTCGGATAGAATCCAAAGTCGGAATAGCTGCGCATAAAATGCCCCGAAAAGGGGAGTAGTAGAAGAGCGATGATTTTTGCAATTACATCAATTTCTTTGCGCCACCATGTTCCCCGCACAGTTTTGCATCTGACCTACCTTTATCACAGGTGGAATTGGCAACCATGGCGCCCATTCCAATGGCAACTATGGCGCCCCTGGGAACCATAGCTCCTTTACCAGAGGTGCGCTCTTGACTGCATGTTGTATCTTGCGATACCAAATACGAAGTATTTGTGGGTCCTTTGTCCTTTTGGTGCTCTTTTTCTTTTAACCCACTTATGACAGTTTTGGATCTGGTTGTGCAAAGTCTCCCTTTAAAGAACAGAGAGTGTGGCATGAAGTAAGATGAAGTAACGTTTGAAATCTATCAAAAAGGTACTTGTAGTAGAGCAGTGGCAGGAGCACATGTTCAGATCTCGTTTCCATTTGACTCCTGCTCTTGTGCCCGATGCATATTTGATAATTTTGGGTGCCTGAGTATCATAGATTTCAGAGGATCTGGTCTTTACATACTGGTAGTGGTGCTACCTGCATAGTTTGCCCCAAAAAGAGGAGTAGAAGAAGAACGATAATTTTGCCATGACATGCTGGACTTATCACCTTCTTTGTGCCACCATGTTCCCCGCACGATTCTGCATTTGACCTACCTTTTTCACAGGTGCCAATGGCAACTATGGCGCCCCTGGGAACCATAGCTCCTTTACCAGAGGTGCGGTCTTAACTACATGTCGTATCTTGCGATACCAAATATGAAGTATTTGTGGGTGCTTTTTCCTTTTTTGGGCCCTTTTCGTTTCACTTTACTCAAGACAGTTTTGGATCTGGTTGTGCAACGTGTCCCTTTAAAGAACAGAGAGTGTGGCATGAAGTAAGATGAAGTAACGTTTGAAATCTATCAAAAAGGTACTTGTAGTAGAGCAGTGGCAGGAGCACATGTTCAGACCTCGTTTCCATTTGACTCCTGCTCTTGTGCCCGATTCATATTTGATAATTTTGGGTGCCTGAGTATCATAGATTTCAGAGGATCTGGTCTTTACATGCTGGTAGTGGTGCTACCTGCATAGTTTGCCCCAAAAAGAGGAGTAGAAGAAGAACGATAATTTTGCCATGACATGCTGGACGTATCACCTTCTTTGTGCCACCATGTTCCCCGCACGATTCTGCATTTGACCTACCTTTTTCACAGGTGCCAATGGCAACTATGGCGCCCCTGGGAACCATAGCTCCTTTACCAGAGGTGCGGTCTTAACTACATGTCGTATCTTGCGATACCAAATATGAAGCATTTGTGGGTGCTTTTTCCTTTTTTGGGCCCTTTTCGTTTCACTTTACTCATGACAGTTTTGGATCTGGTTGTGCAACGTGTCCCTTTAAAGAACAGAGAGTGTGGCATGAAGTAAGATGAAGTAACGTTTGAAATCTATCAAAAAGGTACTTGTAGTAGAGCAGTGGCGGGAGCACATGTTCAGACCTCGTTTCCATTTGACTCCTGCTCTTGTGCCCGATGCATATTTGATAATTTTGGGCATGTTGGTAGTGGTGCTACCTGCATAGTTTGCCCCAAAAAGAGGAGTAGGAGAAGAACGATGATTTTGTCATGACATGCTGGACTTATCACCTTCCTTGTGCCACCATGTTCTCCGCACGATTCTGCATTTGACCTACCTTTTTCACAGGTGCCAATGGCAACTATGGCGCCCCTGGGAACCATAGCTCCTTTACCAGAGGTGCGGTCTTAACTACATGTCGTATCTTGCGATACCAAATATGAAGCATTTGTGGGTGCTTTTTCCTTTTTTGGGCCCTTTTCGTTTCACTTTACTCATGACAGTTTTGGATCTGGTTGTGCAACGTGTCCCTTTAAAGAACAGAGAGTGTGGCTTGAAGTAAGATGAAGTAACGTTTGAAATCTATCAAAAAGGTACTTGTAGTAGAGCAGTGGCGGGAGCACATGTTCAGACCTCGCTTCCATTTGAATCCTGCTCTTGTGCACGATGAATATTTGATGCTTTTGGGTGCCTGAGTATCATAGATTTCAGAGGATCTGGTCTTTACATGCTGGTAGTGGTGCTACCTGCATAGTTTGCCCCAAAAAGAGGAGTAGAAGAAGAACGATAATTTTGCCATGACATGCTGGATTTATCACCTTCTTTGTGCCACCATGTTCTCCGCACGATTCTGCATTTGACCTACCTTTTTCACAGGTGCCAATGGCAACTATGGCGCCCCTGGCAACCATAGCTCCTTTACCAGAGGTGCGGTCTTAACTACATGTCGTATCTTGCGATACCAAATATGAAGTATTTGTGGGTGCTTTTTCCTCTTTTGGTGCTCTTTTTCTTTTAACCCACTTATGACAGTTTTGGATCTGGTTGTGCAAAGTGTCCCTTTAAAGAACAGAGAGTGTGGCATGAAGTAAGATGAAGTAACGTTTGAAATCTATCAAAAAGGTACTTGTAGTAGAGCAGTGGCGGGAGCACATGTTCAGACCTCGCTTCCATTTGACTCCTGCTCTTGTGCCCGATGCATATTTGATGCTTTTGGGTGCCTGAGTAGCATAGATTTCAGAGGATCTGGTCTTCACATGCTCGTAGTAGTGGTACTTGCGTTTTGGGGCTATCGACCACCATCAACACCAACCATGTAGGGGCTTATGAACCTGCCAAATTAGCCAATCACAATCAGATAATCAATAAGTTGGCTATAGTTGGTTTATACCCCCAAACAACTAATTCAATATATCTAGATCCACCAATGGTTAGCCAATCTATGAACCAGATTGAACCAGCAGAAACCTATCGGTTGGGGGCCCCTTCCACCATCAACCCCAACCATAAGAACGTATTCACCACCATCAATGATTAATAACCCCAACCATCAGCAATCATGTACTGTAACGGTCCACTTCATCGTTAATACTTGTGAACCGTCATGATTAGTAACCCCAACCAGCATATAACATCATATAACAATTATTGTTAAAAACCATTGGTTAATGGTGGTGAATGGGTTCAGGTTTTTCGAAATATGACATCCTTACTATTGAACCACCATTGAACCTTACCACTCACTATATCATTCACCATCATATAACTGATATCTATATATATCTATATATATATATCTATATGTCTATATATACAGATTATATCATTAACCATTGTACAACTAATATATCATAACCTTAAAAAACATTAACCACCGACCTCGTCACTGGTCGACATCGTCGAAGGTCGGCGGGTCACTGTCGATCCCGGCAATGCCTGGGGACATGGAGGATGACATCGCTGCTGAGGTGGCAAAGATGCAAAAGGTGCCACGGTTTGGGTGAGAAAAATGGGGGGATGACGATGACTTAACCATGAAGCATCAACTTGAGGATTTTTTAAAATGGGATTTAATGAGAATGGGTTTTGATGGGTTTTCATGGGTTTTTAATGGGTTTTTAATGGGTTTTTAATGGGGTTTTGTACTTCAATGGGGATTTCAGCATCTAAAATGATGACTTTTCATGGTGATTTTCATAGGGATACGAATCAAGGAATAGTGGTTATATCGATGATCATGGGATTTCACGAGGATTCAACTAACATTGGGAGATTTCCTCATGCAATTGGGCATATTTCATGGGATCACTGACTGAACATGGGGATATTTCATGGGCATATTAGTTGGGGGTTGACTTCACCAGTGAATAGTGGTGATATGATGATTTTCCATAGGGGTTTCATTTTTATGGGACCGTATGGGATTTCACCATCTAGAATGGGGATATAATTGGTATGTAGTATACACCCGACACCTGTATTGTACCTTTCTAAAAATCGTACCGTACTGTACCAAATGTAGCAATACCATACCGTTCCGTATCATACCATACAGCTCCGTAATGTAACATACCATATTGTACTATAGACTATAACATAACATTGGATTGCATACCCGGCATACCCCCCAAAAGATCGAAACGTAAACCACCATCAAAATAGATCTTGTTTTTTTTCTTCGGCTTGGTCCGACAATGGGGTACCAAACAAAACACCACTGCTTTGTCATCATTTTCCCTCGTAAAATCATCAAAATAGAGGGGTTATCCACCATTTTCAGACTTGCACCTCATATTAATTTAGCATAATTCGGTTATATGCATCCCGCTTTTATCTCAATTGCAGACACCCAACGATCTGGACTTATGAGTCCACCCAATCGCGCCGCAAGTGCCAGGACCTTGGTGATGAAGAGGCGGATGAGATGATGAAGCAGATGAAGGAGGGCGGTTGCGAGCCAGCGGATCATGAATTACTGAATCAATCCATGTATTTTTTTTGGGGATTCTGGGATATAACATGATAATACATGATATAACCATCAACACACCAGCCGTAACGAATCTGTTGCCGCCCCTGGCCTGTGGATGGGGATTTTTCGTAGAACGGGGAATGGATTGCCCAAGACTTGGGGGTGCAGTTCCACCATGCTTTACCCAACCAAGGAACAAAACCATAACCACCACTGCACGTCCTCGTCATAGTGGCGGATTAAACCAAGCAGTTTTAATGGGAAGAATGGAATTGAATACATAAAAAATCATGGGCAAGTCAGCAAGGTGCCCCAAAGTCATAAGCAATTTCCTTTTTATCAAAAATGGTTTGCATAACACATCCCTACTGTGGAGGTTATATTTTGGGTGTCGCCATGGTTGTGTAAAAAAACCATCTGGGAAGTTCTATACCACTGGATGGTTGCGAAATCCTGCACCAGTTGAAAACGTTGGTTTATCCCATGGTTTATAGGCTTTCAACCATCCTTTTGGTGGTGCAGGATTTCGCAACCATCCACCGTATCATGAAAGTCTAATCTACCAAAGGCTGAGGCAAATTCAGCTGCAACGCCGTTTTGTCAATTTGCGTGGCAGTTTGAACCGTCGACATTGCAGGAAACAATGCCAGGAAGAAGAAACAGCATTTTTTTAAAAGGGGCTCTACCGCAACATGTCCAGTTTTCTTTTGCACTTTGCTTCCATTTTCGCATTTTTTGTTCAGATGTGTGTCACCACTAAAAATTAGCAAGTGTCGCTTTTGGTTGTCTGAAAATGGGGTACCCCTAAAAATTCACTGGTTTATCACATTTTTTCCCAACACAATTTCCCGTTTCCCATAGTTTATGGTGTTTAAACTTGCCGCTTTGGTGGGTAGATCCATTCTCAGATCTCCCAGAAGTACTATGTCTGGCAGGCGCCTGAAACGGCTGAAAAAGAGGAGCCAGCCAAGGAGGAACCAAAGGCAGAGGCGCGACGTGGGTGTGTCTGATACTGAGGTATGGTCCAAAATGGCAGTAATGATTGTAAACCATTGTATTTTGGTGTACCCGGTACCATCCGATTCGATACCCGATTTTCCAACAAACCGTGACAAAGCATTTTTTGTCGCGCACAGAGTTTTTCTTTTTATATAAATATGATGCGGCAGAAGCAACCTTGACCCATACGCCAACTGCGTTAATTGCCTACAAGGTTTGTTGAACAAACCCAAGTCTCGTGAAACATCATGTAATCTGTCTTTTTCAGGAGCCTGAGAAGGCTGAGACAGCTGAGCCAGCCAAGGAGGAACCCAAACCTGAGGCGAAGGCAAAGAACCGGTCAAACCGGGGGAGAAGGGAGCCATGGGTAAATGTCGAGGTAGTTCCATGCTGAGCTTACGTGGTTCAGTTCATCATAAAATTTGTGAAGACATTTCTGCGGATGTTGTTGATGAGGAGACAAATCGTCGTCAACTTTGGAGTTCTTGGCAGGACTTAAACACATTCAACTAAGATCTAATTGCGGTTTCTTTCGTTTCCTCCCCTGTTTCCTTTAATGGTGGCTTGGAAGACCTTCTCCAGTTTTGCAGGCACCTGAAACGGCCGAAAAAGAGGAGCCAGCCAAGGAAGAACCAAAGGCAGAGGCCCGATGTGGGTGAAAATTCTTTTGGAGATTGAACTTTGGATGAATTTAAAAAAAAGTGGTGCTGCACTAATTGTCTACAGTAAATAGCTGAATTTGCAATTCCAGGTTTTTTCAAGAGCCTGTGGATTAGTTTCTTAACTTTGAGGTCTCATGCGGCAGAAGCAACCTTGACCCATACGCCAACTGCGTTGATTGCCTACAAGGTTTGTTGAACAAACCCAAGTCTCGTGAAACATCATGTAATCTGTCTTTTTCAGGAGCCTGAGAAGGCTGAGACAGCTGAGCCAGCCAAGGAGGAACCCAAACCTGAGGCGAAGGCAAAGAACCGGTCAAACCGGGGGGAAGGAGCCATGGGTAAATGTCGAGGTAGTTCCATGCTGAGCTTACGTGGTTCAGTTCATCATAAAATTTGTGAAGACATTTCTGCGGATGTTTTTGATGAGGAGACAAACCGTCGTCAACTTTGGAGTTCTTGGCAGGACTTAAACACATTCAACTAAGATCTAATTACGGTTTCTTTCGTTTCCTCCCCTGTTTCCTTTGATGGTGGCTTGGAAGACCTTCTCCAGTTTTGCAGGCACCTGAAACGGCCGAAAAAGAGGAGCCAGCCAAGGAAGAACCAAAGGCAGAGGCCCGATGTGGGTGAAAATTCTTTTGGAGATTGAACTTTGGATGAATTAAAAAAACAGTTGTGCTGCACGAATCGTCTACAGTAAATAGCTGAATTCGCAATTCCAGGTTTTTTCAAGAGCCTGTGGATTAGTTTCTTAACTTTGAGGTCTCATGCGGCAGAAGCAACCTTGACCCATACGCCAACTGCGTTGATTGCCTACAAGGTTTGTTGAACAAACCCAAGTCTCGTGAAACATCATGTAATCTGTCTTTTTCAGGAGCCTGAGAAGGCTGAGATAGCTGAGCCAGCCAAGGAGGAAACCAAACCTGAGGCGAAGGCAAAGAACCGTCAAACCGGGGGGCTAAGGAGCCATGGGTAAATGTCGAGGTAGTTCCATGCTGAGCTTACGTGGTTCAGTTCATCATAAAATTTGTGAAGACATTTCTGCGCATGTTGTTGATGAGGAGACAAATCGTCGTCAACTTTGGAGTTCTTGGCAGGACTTAAACACATTCAACTAAGATCTAATTGCGGTTTCTTTCGTTTCCTCCCCTGTTTCCTTTGATAATCGCTTGGAAGACCTTCTCCAGTTTTGCAGGCGCCTGAAACGGCCGAAAAGGAGGAGCCAGCCAAGGAAGAACCAAAGGCAGAGGCCCGATGTGGGTGAAAATTCTTTTGGAGATTGAACTTTGGATGAATTTAAAAAAAAGTGGTGCTGCACGAATCGTCTACAGTAAATAGCTGAATTCGCAATTCCAGGTTTTTTCAAGAGCCTGTGGATTTGTTTCTTAACTTTGAGGTCTCATGCGGCAGAAGCAACCTTGACCCATACGCCAACTGCGTTGATTGCCTACAAGGTTTGTTGAACAAACCCAAGTCTCGTGAAACATCATGTAATCTGTCTTTTTCAGGAGCCTGAGAAGGCTGAGACAGCTGAGCCAGCCAAGGAGGAACCCAAACCTGAGGCGAAGGCAAAGAACCGTCAAACCGGGGGGCTAAGGAGCCATGGGTAAGTGTCGAGGTAGTTCCATGCTGAGCTTACGTGGTTCAGTTCATCATAAAATTTGTGAAGACATTTCTGCGCATGTTATTGATGAGGGACAAACCGTCGTCAACTTTGGAGTTCTTGGCAGGACTTAAACACATGCAACTAAAATCTAATTACGGTTTCTTTCGTTTCCTCCCCTGTTTCCTTTGATGATCGCTTGGAAGACCTTCTCCAGTTTTGCAGGCACCTGAAACGGCCGAAAAAGAGGAGCCAGCCAAGGAAGAACCAAAGGCAGAGGCCCGATGTGGGTGAAAATTCTTTTGGAGATTGAACTTTGGATGAATTAAAAAAAAAGTGGTGCTGCACTAATTGTCTACAGTAAATAGCTGAATTTGCAATTCCAGGTTTTTTCAAGAGCCTGTGGATTAGTTTCTTAACTTTGAGGTCTCATGCGGCAGAAGCAACCTTGACCCATACGCCAACTGCGTTGATTGCCTACAAGGTTTGTTGAACAAACCCAAGTCTCGTGAAACATCATGTAATCTGTCTTTTTCAGGAGCCTGAGAAGGCTGAGATAGCTGAGCCAGCCAAGGAGGAACCCAAACCCGAGGCGAAGGCAAAGAACCGTCCAAACCGGGGGGGAAGGGAGCCATGGGTAAATGTCGAGGTAGTTCCATGCTGAGCTTACGTGGTTCAGTTCATCATAAAATTTGTGAAGACATTTCTGCGGATGTTGTTGATGAGGAGACAAATCGTCGTCAACTTTGGAGTTCTTGGCAGGACTTAAACACATTCAACTAAGATCTAATTACGGTTTCTTTCGTTTCCTCCCCTGTTTCCTTTGATAATCGCTTGGAAGACCTTCTCCAGTTTTGCAGGCACCTGAAACGGCCGAAAAAGAGGAGCCAGCCAAGGAAGAACCAAAGGCAGAGGCCCGATGTGGGTGAGAGATCATGCTTTGGAGATTGAACTTTGGATGACACTAATTGTCTACAGTAAATAGCTGAATTCGCAATTCCAGGTTTTTTCAAGAGCCTGTGGATTTGTTTCTTAACTTTGAGGTCTCATGCGGCAGAAGCAACCTTGACCTATGGACCTATGCGATAACTGCGTTGATTGCAGAAACAAGTTTATGTTGAACCAAGAGAATTTTAGTGAAACTTCAAAAACATCAAACACATCAAAGCTTTCTTTATGGGGACCAAGGGTGAAGACCGGCATTGGGAAATCTATTGGAAATCTCTTGTAGCACAGCATATACAGAATTATCACTAGCCGGTGAGCCTCAAATCTTGACAAATAAATCCCCATAATTTCACTTGGGCATGGCTCAAGAATCAATTGGATGGTCTCGGCAGAAACCACAAAGCCATGAGTTCCCTGGGCCGCCTGACAATTTCCTGTTCTTTGACAGGAAGTGTTATCCTAGGAACATGTTGGATAGGTCTCTATTAAGCCATTCTTTTGCCAAATTAAGACTTGAAGAAACCTAGAAACAACATGGAAAGTCTAAAGTAGTCTAAAGACAAGAAACACAACCAACAAAAACTAGCATAGACTAAAAACGAAAATAAAACAAACTACACATGTTCTGGTATTTCAGTCTTCCATTCATGGATTGGTGTAGTTTTGTTTGGTAACCCTTGATTTGGCGAGTTGCATAAAAAGGGTCTCAAATGAAGACCATTGAATACCTGGTTGGTGGTTTGGAACATGAATGTTATTTTTCCATTCAGTTGGGAATGTCATCATCCCAAGTGACGAACTGCTCATATTTTTCAGGGGGGTAGGCGAAAAACCACCAACCAGATACTCCAAGTTGGTCCATCAATCGATGCAATGAGTCCTGTCATGTCCGACAGGGCGAGGTCATCACCTCCTGGTTGTTATCTTCGTTGCACCCCACGGAGTCCTGGAAACCGCGGCAGTTCAGCATCGGATCGGGCAAGGTGCACGTGGATCAGTTCTCGCCTCAGTGATGGTGATGTTTGGTGATGTCGCGCTTTCGCGCTTTCGGGCTTTTTTAAATCCACCAGAGTGGAATTAATAGGGGACATGACATGTTGATGTTTACTAAAGCAATTTGTTGAGTCTATCCAAGTTATGTTCCTGAACTTTTCAGGGAATACATTGGAATCCATTGGAATTCATTTTGGAGCGATCTCCTGAGGTTCCAGCATGCCTGGAAAGACCAGACGGCTGACTCCACGGTGGAGCTTCATGTGGTGGAACCCTACGTGGAGGACTACCCCGGGCAGCCATCGCTGCACGCCATCTTGGTGAAGAACCCGGAGGCCATGAAGCAGGTGCCGGTGCTGGTGGAGGTGAAGGATGAAAAGTCGCAGCAGCAGAAATGGAAGGCGCGGAAAGGTCAAGAAATACGGGAAATAAGATGAATGAATAAGATTATAATAAGATGATAAGATGAATCAAGAAGTTGGCTAAAATTTGTCCCCCAAAAAGGAAAACCTTCAAATTTTGGTCCTTTTTTTTGTTGCCTTTTTTTTTTTGATCCCCCCCTTTCAAAGCCCTCCAGGCAGCATGGGTGAAGAATCCCGTGACCTTTGAAAGTCTGGCAGCCATCGATCAGAAAGGGCCAGCCCAAGATTTGGATCAGATGCAGATCACCGTCTTTGATATCCACCTGAAACAAGGGCAGATGATCAAGGTGAACCAGGGCGATCTCATCAAGTTTGTGGTGCCGGAGGATCAGTTCTGATCACACTGGGATGATCCTATCATTGCAGAGGGTCCTCAAAAAGATCCACAACATTCGACAACTATATAACATTATATAACTTTATATAACTTATATTACCATCTAAGAATCTAAGGCTTTTCCATCTACTAAATATGGGGAGAATGGGGAGTTTACCTGGCCCTAGACAGACCTCCTAGACAGACCTCCTTATAAAGATCTCCTTAAAGACCTCCTTTCAGGAGCGCTTCGGAAAGTATAGCGCGTCTGAGGGCTGGTGGAGTACCAAGGGCCAGCAAGGCCCAAAAAATCTGTGGCGAGATGACTGGAGATGACTCAGCCAAAGATGGTGACTTACCCTCTGGTAAACTAACAGTTTGCTATTGAAAATGGCCATAGAAATAGTGGATTTTCCCATTAAAAATGGTGATTTTCCATAGTTACGTTAGTTTACCAGAGGGTAATATGACTGAATGATACTGAATGGGGATTTTTATAAGGGATTATATAATCAATTTTATATGAATGATGGGGGATTTATATAATGGGGATATAACCAGCCCATATCAGAATATATAGTGGGGATGCAATTGGGGATACTATGTACGTATATATTAAGCTATATGATTAACAACCAACTCAATATGAGAAGTTAGTGTGTCTGAAAATGGGGATTTGACCTCAACATGTTTTTAAATAGTCGTAGTCGTTGTCGTAGTTGTAGGCGTAGTCGGTAGTACTAGTAGCAATAGAAGTAGTCGTAGTAGTGGCAATTTTTTAGGACACATTGATAATTACCCATCAAATGTTGGGGTATGCTATTTTCAGAAAACCCTATTAACAAATGCAAAATGCCAGTGTGTTTAATCTGCAAAAATAGGTCTATAACTCCAGGGGATATCATCACCTCGGCCGTCAGGTGCACTCTCAGATGAAATGAAGCTGAGTCTGACCAAGACAGCACTGAACATTGAAGAAGCTGAGAAGAGGGCCGAAGCACAGGACGATGCGAAGTCAGCCACAGCATGACTGAAATGACGACCGGTCGTCCTATGGTTTTCTCACCCTTTCTCACCCCATTCACCGGTGCTTACTGGAATAGAAGTACCATAGTTCTTCGCAATGCCACTTGGCGGCTTGGTGAGATGTGGATAGCTGGGAGGTGTCGACTGATATATCACATGTGAATGACTCCTTAAATTTCTCCAAATCTGATGGTCGGCCAGCTGGTGGTTTCATGGAACTTGGCGTGCAACTATCCAATTCTATCCAATACTGTCCACTATCCAGGACAATTTTGTAACTGTGTACCCTCTGGTAATTAAACATAACTATGGAAAATCACCATTTTTAATGGGAATATCCACTATAAATGGCCATTTTCAATAGCTATGTTAGTTTACCAGAGGGTAAGTGTAACTATGCAGAAGCTCCACAGTGCTCCAGTTCTAAGGTCGTGGAGCACGAGTTTTTCCCTTGAACTCCACTGACTCTGCTGTGACTGGGCACAACTGGAAATGAAAAATGCCTGCGGTTTTCAATGTCAAAACTTTTTTTGGGTACTCGCAACAATGCAGAAACCGGGGTGAGAATTGAGAGGTTCAAAGAACGGTTTGAAAAATCGCTGAGTCGTCGGTCACCCGCTGATCTCCGCGAGGAATGTTGCAGAATCTGAGGGTTAGCACTTCTTGGGGCCTCTTCGCCTGACGCAAAAAAGAAATGGCTTGAAAGTCTGCATGACATCCGGATGGGATATGAGATGATATGAGATGGTACATGATAAAGATTTCTGACCGAAGCTACCTGACAGTTGGCAAAGATGTCCCACTCTGATAGCCGGGACACCAGCGGCGAACGAAACGCCAATGTCCGCATAGTCTGTCGTGCTCTGAAACGAGTGCGTGCGAGGTCCTGCAAGGTTGATGGTTTTGCCAACGTGGCAGCTTGTTGTGACCAGGGTATAATTTGAATATGGCAGAATTGAATACACAATGCTACCACTCCTGAAAAGATATGACATCTGAGAACGGTGTGTGTCTTTTTCGATTTTATCATATTTTCACCATGTTTTCACCATGTTTAACTTGCACTTTGGCAAATCCCAAGAAGCTTAGTGCAGATTCGTCACATTCATGCCATGTTTGAATGTCACGTGCAGCCGATGGGTTGATTGGCCAAAGAGCCTACCCATCGCAGTAGGACGCCAGTAGCCACTGACCAGCTACTGAAAGACGAGGTATGTTGGTCGTGCAGAACAAAGATGACATAAGATGACCACTAAACTTTTTTAACACATTCTCTATACATTCTCTAGATGCATAAATGAATTCTTATGCATTTTCCATCCATCCATTGGTCAACCTGTCTATCCAACGAAGTTTAGGTCTCTCTTTCACACCCAATCCGTAGCCTGCTGGGCCTGATTTCAAACACATCATGTGTTCAAAGTTCAAAGATGAGGTGTGTGCTATGTATAATTCTCTATATCGTTGTAAATCTTTGGGTAGCTTTACAGCCCTCCCAATAAAATGTGGTAATATACAATGATATAAACATCAATGTCGATATCAAGATCTGATGAATCTGCCTTTAGAGGATCCCCTTAGGCAAGTTGTGGAAGTCATTGGATCAAAGCTGTCAGTGAATCCTTTTTCTCATGGTTCGACTGCTTGTGCTGATGGAAAACGTCAAGGAACATCGGCCGAGAGCTGATGGCAGGGTAGTGGTTGAAGGCTGCAGTCCAGATCCTATATTTGTATATATTTGTACATTATATATATATATGTGATGTCATATAAGATTTCATATAATAAATATACAAGATGATGTAGAGTTATACAGCTATACTGGCTTGCTTTAAACGACTATATCTATACACAACGATTCTTTTTACACGTGGAGGTCGTTTGCAAACTTGAACGACTGCCTTTTGCCGTGGCGCCACCGCGAGCTTTCGCGTCAAAACCCAATGCCAGAGCCCATAGATCTTCCATTATTTCGGGCATCTCGGATTTTAGCATCTCCCAAAGCTTCAGCGGCTTTTCTTTCGACCTTACATGACCTTACTGGATCCTTTGAGGACTCCGAAACACGGTCGAAACATCCAGAGGATCCCAGGCTGGATCCAGCTGCTCAGCAGATCCTCATCCCATAGCGAAAAACCTCAGCATCCAACAGCCCCAGATTGGGCCCCAGATCGATCACGTGACGCCGGAGCCATGTCCAGTGACGCCACCGCATCCTTCACCTCCGATGCTGAGGACGGGGCTGGACGGGGGGACCTGGACCACAAGGATGGGGTGAAGGGTAGAATTATGCTACGAATTTTCTATTTTAATGAGGCTTTTGAATGGAAAACAACCAATGGATTCAATTGGGATTTTAAGAAGATCAATGGTCCTATAAATGGGGATTTGAAAGGGACATCCATCATCATCCATCTATAAATTGCGAAATTTCCAGCTCCCTAAGCAACATTAGCCAACCACACAGGGAAAAGTGGGATTGAACCAGCACAACCTGGGGATTTTCATGAAGATTTAACCATATAAAATTGAGAGTTTTCAAGGTGTTTTCTGAGGACATTTATTTGGTAAGTATCAAACATGGGGATCTACAAAAACTACCAAATCAAATGATGGGGATTCAGCCAATGATTTGGGGATTGATTTCATCAGCATTTTTCGATGGGAAATAGCAACAAGAGGCCTGGTGGTCTTGAACCGCGGGGGGAATCTAAATGGGATATGGGCTGATATGGAATATCAACAGCAAGATCATGAAAATTTGGCGTCAAAAAGTGGGGAAATACACATTTCAGCCGTCTTTTGTTTGAAAACAATGGCAGTTGAACGTTAAAAATCATCATTCGGAAAGCGATGATCAACTCCGCAGGATTAAAACAGGGACCCTGTTTTCAGACAAACCCACCACCTCTATGTGTGTACAGACAGGTGCAGATTTTGGTGCGTGTGCCTAACTTTTTTTGGCATGCCATCGCGGACTTCTTGGCTGAACAAATCCAAGCACTGTCAGTGGCAAAGTGGCAGAGGTTTCGCTAAGGGCTTCGTAAACCACTCAAGATCGGACGGAAATTCTTCCGATGACTTTGAATGAACTGGGAATCATCTCATCTCATCTAATCTCCATACTCAAAAATTCAAGAGATGGTTCAGCAACGTGGGTAAAGCCACTGCAATTTTGGGTAAGTAATTATCGAAGGAAGTTTAGAAGTCAAACTTCCGACAATATAGACAGATGAAAAGCAGAGATGGGCAGAGGCAGAGAGAAGAGAAGAGTAGAAGAGAGCAGATCAGAGAAGAGAAAGAGTCAGAAGAAAGAAGATGCAGATGCGCGAAAAGGTAGGAAAGTCGCGAAACGCTGTGTTTTTCCAATGATTTGTGGCTCCGGAGGGTGAAAAAGTAGGCTCGCTAAAGCGGCGGATGCGGAGCCATCTGGCCAGATGAGCGATGAAAAAGTGCACGCCGTTGTGGCGCAAAGCACATTTCCAAGTCAAAATGTACAAAGCACACCAGGGTCGGACCACTTTTGGAAGTTGAGATGTCGAAAAAGTGCATGCCGTTGTGGCGCGAAGCACATTTCGAAGTCAAAATGTACAAAGCACACCAGCGTCGGACCACTTTTAGAAGTTGCGATGTCGAAAAAGTGCACGCCGTTGTAGCGCGAAGCACATTTCGAAGTCAAAATGCACAAAGCACACCACGTACGGACCACTTTTGGACGTTCAGAGCTCGGTTCGCGTGGCAGGCGCAAGGGGTTGTGCACCTTCTCAAAACGTGAGGGTTTTGTAGCATTGCCAAAAACGATGGCATGCGTGTGACATTTGAAGAGGATCTGCAAAGATGCATTTTCCGTGGCAGGCGCAGTACAAGAGACATTTTCATCGGAACTGTTGGGCGGTCAGGGCGCTGATTTCCTGAGAGGGGTTGCAGTTTGGAGCATCAGATCTTCAGGTTTGCTGAGATGATTTCGCGTGAAAGGCACAGCACTTCGTATGACCTGGCATCACTTTTTTGTGGCAGGCGCAGTACTTTCAACAGGTGGACTGGAAAAAACACAAAACGCATTGGTACGAGGCCGTCAGCGCTGCAGTCAACTTTCCATTTTTGAAGGAAGTCTCGCAGAACTGCTTCGTTTTTGACGTTGTTAAGTTCAAAAATGAAGGAAGTCTCGCAGAATTGCTTCGTTTTCAAGCTTGCAAATAGACAGGTAGATAGATAGATAGACAGACTGACAGAGAGATAGAGAGATAGAGAGAAAAGGGAGAGAGAGAGAGATAGATAGATAGGTAGGTAGGTAGGTAGATAGGTAGGTACGTAGATAGGTAGATAGACAGATAGATAGATAGATAGATAGGTAGATAGACAGATAGAAAGATAAATAGCCATAGATAGATAGATAGATAGATAGATAGATAGATAGATAGATAGATAGATAGATAGATAGAGATAGATAGATAGATAGATAGATAGATAGATAGATAGTAGGTAGAGGTAGGTAGATAGGTAGATAGATAGATAGATAGACAGATGGATGGATAGATAGATAGGTCGATAGTTAGACAGACAGTTAGATAGACAGATGAGAGAGAAATAGATAGATAGATAGATAGATAGATAGATAGATAGATAGGTAGATAGATAGATAGATAGATAGATAGGTAGATAGGTAGATAGGTAGATAGGTAGATAGATAGATAGATAGACAGATGGATGGATAGATAGATAGGTCGATAGTTAGATAGACAGTTAGATAGACAGATGAGAGAGAAATAGATAGATAGATAGATAGATAGATAGATAGGTAGGTAGGTAGATAGGTAGATAGGTAGATAGATAGATAGATAGACAGATGGATGGATAGATAGATAGGTCGATAGATAGATAGACAGTTAGATAGACAGATGGGAGAGAGATAGATAGATAGATAGATAGATAGATAGATAGATAGATAGATAGATAGGTAGATAGGTAGATAGGTAGATAGGTAGATAGGTAGATAGATAGATAGATAGACAGATGGATGGATAGATAGATAGATAGATAGACAGATGAGAGAGAAATAAATAGATAGACAGATGAGAGAGAAATAGATAGATAGATAGATAGATAGATAGATAGATAGATAGATAGATAGATAGATAGATAGATAGATAGGATAAGATGGATAGGATAAGATAGATAGGATAAGATAGATAGATAGATAGATAGATAGGTAGATAGGTAGATAGGTAGATAGGTAGATAGGTAGATAGATAGATAGATAGACAGATGGATGGATAGATAGATAGGTCGATAGTTAGATAGACAGTTAGATAGACAGATGGGAGAGAAATAGATAGATAGATAGATAGATAGATAGACAGATAGATAGATAGATCGATCGATCGATCGATCGGTAGGTAGGTAGGTAGGTAGGTAGATAATCAGAGAAG
This sequence comes from Cladocopium goreaui, assembly GCA_947184155.2. Lineage (NCBI taxonomy): Eukaryota > Dinophyceae > Suessiales > Symbiodiniaceae > Cladocopium > Cladocopium goreaui. The sequence goes on along the minus strand of CAMXCT020000289.1, from coordinate 237,859 downwards.
AGAGAGAAAGAGAGGAGAACTCAACCACCTTTCGATCCATCAGTGGCTTCGCTCTGCCATCCGTGATTCACAGCAACCAACCTCTCCTATAGGTTTCCTATTTTTGAAACTTCCGCCACCGCCTTGTGCGGCACTACTGGTATATACGCAATGTCGAAAGTTTCACCTGGAATTCTTGGCTGATTTTCCCAATTTGGGTTAGGTAATCCCATCGCCTTAATATTACACATCCCAAGCAAAACCTTGGAAAACGTATGCGAACGTAAGCTCCTACGTAAGCTTTGAATTCTCGCTCAGGAGATCAAAAGGAATTTTGAACACAGCTCAATATGTGGCTGTATCCCCTATTATTCCCTTATTAACCCATGGTTTCGCAGGTGCGCCAGGAAGCGAGTCGCACGGTCCGTGCCAGCCTGGAGCAGGTAGAGAAATCGGTGGGCTCAAACAGATTCCGGTTGGGGGACGGCTGTGATCAACAAATCGTCCCAGTCAACCCATCTCCGGGCAGGTGATCGAAGTGGCCTTCGCGCGATGTAACCGTTGTGTGATGTGCCTGGCCATGCTGTTGGCCGGCGGATTATTAGTCGTCGCAACCTGGAACCTGGGCTGAAGAGGTTGGAATGCATGTGCCTCACCAAGTTTTGTTGGGTGAAATCCCAATTTTAGTGGTGATTTCCCACATGGGGATGGGTTAAAACATCTTAAAACCTATTGTTACCATAGTTGGTGGAATAACCATCCATTAACCAGCTATTTTAGGGTACCTTAGGTGGTGGAATAACCATCCATTAACCAGCTATTTTAGGGTACCTTAGGTGCCAGGGTTTTGACTCATAGCCACATCTTGAGCTCTTCGCTGAGGGCTGAGCTCGTTTACTCGGGACACGAGGGTGATCACTGTGATCAACCGCTAGCAATGATGCTCAGGCTGGGTTGCAAGGAGTGGGTTCCTCTAGCAAACGGGGTAATTATCCACAATTCCAGGGATTGGTTGTAAATGATTACGAATGTAGTCGTTTCTTCCCTTTAAACTTGTTATTTTGTTTTTTTGGGTAAAACCATCGGACAGCTCCAAATTTTGGGTGCGCCCTAATTGTTTATTGGAATGAAACACCTTGACAAACAACACGTCGATTCTATGACCAAACAAGGAATGACACTTTGTGGTTCCCAACGGATTTTAGATTGGGCCCATACCCAAATTCTCTGATGTTTGATGCAGGACGGACAAAGATGATTAGGATGATTGCAGACCTGAAGGGTTTTGGACAATTGTGCATGTAAACAAACAGCTGTGAACACCAGCTCTTCCAACTGCTTCATTCGATGGTTGTTCTTCCAGTCAACCGGTATGCTCCGGCAATCCTCAATTTGTCGATGATTTTCCCATGAAGATCTCTATTTGCTGAAAAACGTCCCACAGCTGAGCACCGGAGGGTTGTGGGGCGTGGGCTGACCACGTGAGGTTGATTTTCTTGATCATCATAGTACAAACCATGCAGAGAGCCATCACGCGCCACTGCCTTTGCTATGACATGGCACAGGAGATGTGGAGATGGTTTCGGGATTCACCTTTATCATCGCTACATGCTTTGGGGTAGTTATATCTTGACCACAATGGTGAGTAGAAAGTCGGGTTTCCGTCAAAATCCATAATTTTTCTTGGTTCGTTTCCGTCAAATGTCGGCCACTCCCCATATTTTCTTGGGCTTCGACTCTCCATGTTCTATGGGTGAGAGGACCAGTTGGCCAGTTGGTCTTACATTCTTTTCCGGCCCTATCGTACTTCATTTTAATGTATGTTTTACCAATAATTTTTGGTCAAGATTCCATGTTTGATGCTTGAAATCAAGTTTGTTTTTTTTTAAATGTTGGACCTCACGAGTTGGTCAACTTTCCATTGAGGCGCACATCCCCATTCTTCTTAGTCAACATCCCACTGTTTTATCCATTTTTTAAATGTTTGTTTGATGGGTCCGAAAAAAATGTCGACCTCAGACCGATCCAACTGGAAATGGTGGTCAATAGATTGAAGAATCTCAAAAACAGTTTTTTTTCCAGTTCATGAAAGATGGCTCAAACGGGCCGGGCCTAGGGATGGGTCAAACTCCGTTCAGCAGGTTGAATCCCTACGGGTGATGACATATTTGTTGATGATTAAATCCCTCTTCAATCCCCATGACATCAAATTTTCGATGGTTAACTCCTAATGTCCCGGAATTTCGCTGGTTAAATCCACATTTCCCGATTTGTTGCTGGTTAAATCATGTTAAATCATGTTAGATGCATTTTCATATTTTCTTCGGCACATCAACTTCAGGATGGCCCCGTTGAGCCCTGCCGTGTGCGGCTCTTCCGCTTCCTATCGCTGCTAGCGGCCGTGGCGTGGCCCGTAGCTGCAGGCTGTGATTCTTTGGAGGATTTTTTTCGGGATTTTGTGGGGATGTTTGAGCTGTTTTTGGATGTTTTTTTGGGATGACGTGCTTGTTTTCAAGGATTTTTTAAATGTTTGTTTGATGAATTTGACGATGTTTGATGAATTGATGATTTGTTTGATCGTTTTTGATAGTTTGTGAGGATGTTTGATGATTTTTTCCATATTTCCAGATGTTCATTGTTTTTTCTGGTAATTAATTGCAGATGGTGATTTTTGCAACAAGCACTGGAGATTCAAGCAATGAACGTGCTGATGGCAGCAATAATTGGGATGTTTCCAATAAACTCGGGAGTGTGCCCGCAGAGGGAAATCCACCCAGGGCCCAAGCAATGCCACACTTAGCCGGTGTATGGCCCCACCGTTTCGGTTTCCGCCGAGAAAGCCTGCGGAAAACATCAAAATGTGCATCCTTGGCAGGGCACCACCAGTTGGGTCTGTCGGTTCATACTAACCCATCAAACTAGTTTGAGATCCTGCCTTTGATTCCCTGTGGTTCACAAGACATAGCAAGATAAATGGTACAGAAGTAAAGTTATGTAGCAGGCTCCACGACATTGTACGACTCTTGCCTGATGTGGTATAAATCATCTGTTAATAAACCCATTTTTCTGTATTTTTGTTGGTCATTTCCAACAGTTAAAGTCAGGCATTTCAACCAGCAGAAGCCACGAAGTCTTCCTGTGGCAGGATGGATGCTGATGAAAAGCGAGTCGTGCAGCAGTCAGCTCAAACTGGCGGTGGCCCTGCTCCTCGACAGAGTTGGCGCGGGGATTCAAGCCATTCAACCTACAAAGAATGGTGGAAGAAATTAACTAGTACTATAGTAATGTACATATAATAAAAGTAGTTCATACAACTATAGTATTATGAATTCGTTATCATAGTAAGATACCATATAATATAACTATGTTGGTATAATATAACAAAACTATGGTTGAAAAAACAATAATGTACTATACCAGTAGTACCCGCACGAGGCGGGGCGGAAGTTGCCTTAGGGATATACTATAAGACCTTTCTCATCTATAGAACTTGCATGCGCCATGCGCCAGCCAGGCCCGTGCGTGCGTGCATTCTGCGAAAGTGGTGTCCTGTTTCACATGTCACATTTGAAGCTCCACTTCTCACTTCACACTTCTCACTGCACTCTTCACACTCCACACTTCACACTTCACACTCCACACTTCACACTGCTTTCTTCGCATTCCACGCTTCACTTCACACTGCACTCTTAAGACTCCACACTTCACACCCCACACTTCACACTTCACAGTCCACACTTCACACTTCTCACTTCTCACTGCTTTCTTCGCACTTCGCACTTCACACTCCACACTTCACACTTCACTCTTCACACTGCACTCTTCATCTCATCTGAGCTCTTCTCACCTTGTCCCAGCTCATCTCTTCTCATCTCACCTCTTCTCATATGTCATCTAAGCTTTCATGAATCACTTCCCAGTACTACTTCAAGAACTTGCATGCGCCGTGCGCCAGCCAGGCCCGTGCGTGCGTGCTTTGCGAAGCTGCTGCAGTGTTGTTGTCCAAGAACATGACCTGCGCGCGACCCCGGTGCAATGCAATGCCAAGCGAAAACTTTCCTCACACTTCACATTGCACTCTTCACACCCTGCACTTCGCACTTCACACTTGCACTTTTCGCACTCGACACTTCATCTCATCTCAAATCATGTGAGCTCTTCTCACCTCATCTCAGCTCTTCTCATCTCATCCCATCTCTTCTCACATGTCATCTAAATAACTTCTTCTCAACTGTTTTCACCTCATCCGAGCACTGTCAGCACACAGAAGCTTGAGACACAGATGCATGTACACTTTACACAGGAAAAGCCTCTAGAAAGTATCTTTGTACTACAAAGCTTAGCTCATCTCCCCAGTTCTTCTGTAGCCCGAAAAAGTTTTGTTAACACACAAAAGCACTTCCCTTCGTCACCACACTCCCTTCGTCACCACTTCCCATCGTCACCACTTCCCTTCCTCACCACTTCCCTTCGCCACCACTTCCCTTCGTCACCACTTCCCTTAGTCACCACTTCCCAAAGTCACCACTTCCCATCGTCACCACTTCCCTTCGTCACCACTTCCCTTAGTCACCACTTCCCAAAGTCACCACTTCCCTTCGTCACCAAAGTCACCACACTCCCTTCGTCACCACTTCCCAAAGTGACCACACCCCCTTCGTCACCACTTCCCTTCGTCACCACTTCCCTTAGTCACCACTTCCCTTAGTCACCACTTCCCATCGTCACCACTTCCCTTCGTCACCACTTCCCTTAGTCACCACTTCCCAAAGTCACCACTTCCCTTCGTCACCAAAGTCACCACACTCCCTTCGTCACCACTTCCCAAAGTGACCACACCCCCTTCGTCACCACTTCCCTTCGTCACCACTTCCCTTAGTCACCCCTTCCCATCGTCACCACTTCCCTTCGTCACCATTTCTCTAGGTCACCACTGCCCTTCGTCACCACCCTGTGTCATAGTTTTTTTGGTTGATGTATGGTTATGTGATGTCAAGTCTCACACCGCCCTTCAGCAATGTCAAGATTTCAAGTCTCACAGCGCCCTTCATCAATGTCAAGTCTCACAGTTCTATTTGTCCGTAACACGGAAGTATTGCTTCCCAACTTCCTTTGATAATATAACATAGTTTAGTATAAAATAGTATAACTATGTAAAATATAGTTATATCACATGTGGAAATGGTTTCAAATCAACCACAAAAATATGTTTTTTAATACTAAACATGGCTGATTTTGCGGGTCCTTTTCTAGCTGCAACCAAGAGCAAACTGGAAATTTGCTTGGTAAAGAGACAATATCCGCAGGAGGTGATTTTCCGAAGGTCCATGGTGGTGGGTTGAAGCCTTTGGGTCAGAAAATGGGGTACTGCATGGTACTGCACTCCCAATTCCAGAGGACATCACAGGACTATGTAATTATATAGCTAAATAATATATCATCATGTTTCTCAATGTTTCCCAATGTTTCCCATTTGAAACTGGCAATTTGGATGGTGAATCGTTGTTTTTCTTATTTTTTGGCGACAGCGTTGCCAGGATCATTGGCTACTACTGCGCCTTAGCTCAGCCCTCAAGCTGTTGGAGTGACGGTCACCATCGTTGATCGACCAAAAAAACCCAAGATTTTGCAGGTTGCAGTGGTCGTCGTGCTCCCATTTATCGTGATTTCTGCTACTTGGACTGTCGCAAAGGGACTGGCGTAGATTGTTCATGATTTGTTGTAGGGCCAGTTTTTGGATGAACTTGAGGTATAAAAAAATGAAACTGACTATACTATTGATATCTTTTCGCAGGAGCATCACCATTTTTTATGAAACCCTCCCCTGTTGATGATTATGCGTTCGGATGACTATGATTCGTTCGCCCATTCGGCCCATGTTTTCACCTTGTTTTTTGCAAAAATTTTTGGGCCTTTATTACGCGTTGTTCCTAAAATCCCCTTTGTCTGAAGATGTTCGTCCCCCAAATCCAATTGGTGTCCAAAAAATTCTCAAATCCCCACATTTTCGCCCCGAAAGTCCAGACATCCAAATGATGATGATTAAGTTCCCATCTTTAGATTCCCAGAATCTTCCTACCTTGATGGAAATAAATGGAAGTAACCATTAAACTACCAAGCAATTCGTGGCTAACTATCCCATGAAAACATCATTAAATCACATAAATCCCATTCAAAAAATAATTAAAATCCATTGAGCCACCATTAGAACAGTAAAACCCATTTAAACACGATTAAAGCAACAATCAATCCCATTAAATCCAATTTTTAACACCATTAAATTCAATGAACCCCAATGAAAACACCAGTCATTTCCGATTACCACACCATTAAACCACCATTAAAAACCAAATTTTTGGTGCAGGGCTTGCTCTGCCTCATTCGCCGCGGGCTTGTCGCCCTGCCCCGGATGCCGGGCGCAGCACCCGAGGCGCGGAAGGGGGTCCAAAAACACAGTGACCTTGGGATTTTCATGGGAAAATCGGGGAACATATGAAACATATGTAATTTATTGCTATTTTGATGGGAACATATGGGAAAACACATTAGGAACTCCCAATTTTATTGGGATTTTCATGGGAAAATATAGGAAAACTATTTGGAAATCCCCAATTTATTGCGATTTTCATGGGAACATATCGGGAAATCCTCAATTTATTGGGATTTGTTTTTTTTAATGGGACAATCATCAAATGAGGATTTGAAATGATTTTAATGGGAAGATCACCGCGACATGAGGATATTTCTGGGAACTCCATCTATGGAACCAATCAAGAATTCATGGGGATATCATTGATACAGCACCAATGTGTACCAATGGGGAGAGACAATTATAATCATTTATATAGAATGGAGATGTAACGATACACACTTAGACACATTTGGCCTGGTGTTAAACGGGTAGAATCGGCAGCCAAGGTTGGTCAGTTCGGAGGAAACCAACCCATGGCCTTAAATCTGCTTTGTGGATGCTCTTATTGATCAAACGTGGGGATCTAACTTGAATCCGAAAATCCGAAACAAGGATAGCTACCATATCTACCATATCTGCCCCAAATCAGGATACAATGATCCAGATGACATGCGGCTACCTCCTGCCAATAGGGACATGAATCCAAACCTGAGTGCTGATTGTGCAGCCACGATGGCAAGCAGTTGGATTTCAAACGTGCCACAACATGAAGCACACGATGTATGGTATTTGTGTTTCTATGGACCAACTTGGGTCTGAAAATAGGGTCCCAATTTGAGACAAAACCACATAACGTTGGCTATATCCCATGATCTCCCCATTGTAGCTCGATGATCTGCCCATGATGGGTTAATACCCCGTCTTGGACAAACCCAGATGCTTGGAAGCGCTGTCCACGAAACATGTCCCAGAAGACGGCACAGTTTACATTTGCTGCAGCCGATTTCCGGCTGAAATGTTTCGGTGACATCATGGGTTTGTCCAAAAATGTGAAATTGAACTCTCCAAAACGGCATCTTTTAGTGGGCAACGTGATAGAAATAACCCTGGAAATCAGGGCATACTATTTTTGGACAAACCCGAAGACGCACCCAACACATGCGGATTTCAGGTTCCTCCTTGGGATTAGGTGAGCTAGTTCCATGGAGGTGTGCTCCGCCGTCACGGGTGAGCTGATGGCAGTTCTGGGTGCAGATGAGTTCCAAGAGAAATCCGCACAGGCAGTGAAGCAATGCTTGACAGCTCGGTTGGGTGTCACCAGATTTCTCTTTGGCGAAGATGGTAGTGAGCTACAGGATGATGAGATCTTCGTGGTGCCCGTCAAGGTTCAGTTGATCCTTTTAGACTTTTGGACGGAGGAACAAGACCAAGAAATCATCTCTGCTGCGGGTGAGAATGATTCGGTTGCACTTCAAAAGCTGCTGCAAAGGCCGCAGAATCCCAATGTCACAGATGAACAAGGCAAGACTCCTCTTCACTACGCGGCTCAGAATGGACATGGTGAAGCAGTGAAGCTCTTGATTGAGGCAGGTGCAGAGAAAGATGCACCAGACAGAGAACTGATGACCCCTCTGAGCTGGGCTGCTGGTCAAGGTCATTTGGATGTTGTCCGCTTCCTGCTTGATGTTGGTGCTGAAAAAGAACAGGCAGATGTGGATGGATCAACACCTTTACATTATGCAGCTGGGGAGGGGGAATTGGAGATTGTTCGTTTGTTGATTGAACTAGGGGCCGACAAGGACTGGCCGAATACAGCTGCCAGGTCGACCCCTTTACACTTCGCAGCTTACAACGGTCAGTCAGACGTTGTGCGATTACTGGTTGAAGTCGGTGCTGACATAGAGAAAGTTGATGACACTGGTGCAACATCGTTGCATGTAGCAGCTGAAGAAGGGCATCTGGAGACTGTCCGTTTGCTTTTAGAAATGGGAGCTGATAAGAATCAAGCTACGACGGAGGATGGGTCAGCACCCCTGCACTGTGCAGCTTGGGCCGGCCATTTGGAAGTCGTCCGTTTACTGATTGAAGCAGGGGCTGAGAAAGATCAGCTGAGATGCTACGATGGGTCTACGCCTTTGCATTGTGCAGCCGCAGACGGTCATCTGGACATTGTGCAATTGTTGCTTGAACTTGGGGCCACATATCAGGCCACAGAAGCGGGCGAAACCCCACTGTTTCATGCAGCCTTCAATGGCCATACTGACATTGCCCGCTTCCTGCTTGAGAGGCCATGCACCATGGGTGATTTAACGCTGCATTTTGCAGCTCAACTAGGCCACCTGGAGATAGTGCGCTTGCTGGTTGAAGTCGGTGCTGGCAAAGATCAGGCTGACAATCAAGGTGCAACCCCAATGCACATTGCGGCTGAGGAAGGCCATCTTGATATTGTTCGCTTCTTGATGGAGTCTGGTGCTGATTCTGATAGAAGCACCAACCAAGGAGCAACTGCTTGGGATTTGGCATCTTGGGGTGGCCACCAGCAAATAGCTGACGAACTTGCCATCAACCGTTGCCTCCCCAGCGGTTTGTTGTAACGGACAATGCTACCTCGGCCTCAGTAAGCTATATGGTGAATCCCCCAAAGTTTACTGGCGCTTCCCAGTGGTCGAAAAACTCGGCACCATTTTGATCACACTTTCCGCATACTGCATGCTTCACTTTAAATAGACGTATACAGCATCATATAGCATCAAATACCATCATACAATCAAACATCGTTTTATCACATACCAACATCATAACCATACGTATAATATATATATGATATATGATATATGATATATTATCTATAATATATATAATTATATATATATAATAATGTGATACCATTGTCATAAACCCCTATTGGGGATGGTTATGGCGGTGAATTCTACATTTCAAGAACCACCAAAAAAAAGGGCGTGGATCCATTCGTGGTGCAGGGCGCTTTGGATCAACTGCCAGAAATCACTTTTGATGCGACGAGGTGCGGGGGGATTTTTCGGAGGTTTTTTCTTGGGGAATTTATAGTGGTGAATGATATGATAGTGGTGGTGAATAGCTAACTGTTGGGTGAATAATATGGTGAATAATATGGAATAATTGTGGTGAATAATATGGAATAGCTAACTGGGGTTCCAATGGAAAGAAGAGGTGTAGCCTTACAACTCTATCCTGAGACAAAAGTGAGATGTTTGTGGGTCAATAATTGACCCGCAAGAACAATGGTACTTGCTAGGCTGGCACAATTTTGGTGGAGAGAGGATTCGATGGGATTCGAGGCGAACCCTGCCATTTCTTCAGGGCAAAACTTTCAACACCTCTATGTTTTGTTGGTACAATCATCACTAGCCCCATTTTTTAATGGCCATTTCAGAGGGATATCAGAGGGATATAATATATATATATATATTACCCCATTTTCAGACACACCATCCACACCATCCTAAAATCCTCCCATGTTCAGTTTGGATCTCCTCAGTAAGTCATAGGTTCAACGACGAACCCTTGGGTTTCCCTTCGGCATGTGCGGTGTGCCTGGATCCCTTCAACGGTCAGAAGGTGGGACAGCCATGACTGGGAATGGGAAGTTTATACCATCTATAATCCACATTAAACATGAATAAACCATGATATTTATAGTGTATGTACTGTATATACCATCATTTTTCTCATCATTTTTCGCATCATCTTTTGGTTGAATCTTTGAAATTGCATGAAAATCTACGGGCAGAATTCCATGATGCCCAGCTGAAAATGATTGCACATGAATGTTTTTGTAGGGTAGCTGGGATCAGGCACTGCGCCTTGCTTATCCCCGCAATAGTTGGATAGTGAGGGTTGATTATAGGATGATCATGGTCCGATGGTGACTGGAATCATGGCTTGCGGGATCCCAATATAACCCACAAAAATGGGGATTTCAGCGACCATGAGGATCTGGACGATTGAGGCTTTCATGGCTTTCATCATCGTCATGATGATTTGATGATATCAACAATACCCTATAGAAACCTTTGAAAACTGGCCATGTTCGATATCAAACTGTTAAGTTACCGGGTAAGAACCATCCTTTCCATCCCCAGTCTTTCAGAACTCCTCCCTACATTCCGTGGCATGACGGAGGTCATTGTGCAGACTCCCTGTGGCCACATCTTTCACAAGCGATGCTTGGGTGGCTGGATGCAGGCGCCAAAACACCTGGAATGGGCTTCGAAACCTGACAAAAACAAAAGGGCACCTTCAAGCTCTAGTGGTTTAGACCATCTCAAAATTTCCTTTTTTTTTCCGGTACGTAAGCCCCAAAAAGATCGAAGTTGGTAACATTCGGCCATAGATTCACCAACTGGGTTGCAGGTGGCTCGAAGCTGTCCTCTGTGTCGTTCAGACGTGGCAGGTCGGCGGCTCGGGACTCGGATGAATTTTCATGGGATTTAAGCACCAACTGAAAATTCGATTTAATGGGATTTAAAGGTTTTTCAAATGGGGATTTAACCGAAAAAATGGTGACTAAAAAAGTTTTTTTTTTTTCTATATGGATATAACTGATGTAACCAATGAAGAGTGGCTATTTCTTGTGAGGATTTCATAGGGATTTCAGCAACCAATGTGGGGATATCACTCTAATGATTAGAAGAGTTATTGGGATATCCGAACAAACTCAATATCACGACCTGCACCGTGAAGAAACAGCTTCCCAGCGTCAGGAGAAGCGTGAGTGGACAGATTTTTTGGGTCTTGTTGCTTGAACAGGAGCCAGGTTTCACTGGGGTCACAGAGTCCAGCTGGGGAGTTGGTATGAGTTGGTTAAGCTGGGTGCCTCCAAGACAACCAGCAGTTGCATATCATGTCTCATATATACGTATATATATATACAGTGTATATATATATATATGGATCACCATAGCTATATCCATGTGGATCACGCGATAAGCTCATAGCTTGTTTAATTGTATGTCTATGTAGTATGTACATACTAGTAGCATATTATATATACATATATATATATACGTATGGATACACAATTAGATACGTACACCATCATCATTTACAGATAGACATTTCTCTGGGAAGTTCCCCCAGTTGCGAAATCGCACCAACTGCACCAACTCCCTGACGTTCGCCCTCAAGATTCGTTGAGTCCTGCCAAGTCAAAACGCACGTCGCAGCCGCGGTTTCTTTTTGCCGAGCAGCATGATCATCCCATGAAGAGATTAATGAGGTACCTGTTTTGCAGCAAAAAGAAACGGTTTGAGGAGGATATTTTAGGCATTGTTTTTGATTCAAAGAACTAGCAAACGTATCCAAACATGGGTCTTTTTCGAGTCAACAAATAAGATTAAACATGGTGATTTAGCCAACAAGAACTTGTTTTCACCAAGAAACATCAGAGGTTTGCTCCAATGGGGATTCGGCCAGCGAGCAATCCGGACATGGAGATTTCCTCTCGAAAATGGGGATGTTGATGTCACCAAAAGAAACGATGAAATGCGGACTTCGACACAGCTGATTTGACAGGGACTTACATAGGTGGGATTCTGTGGGATTCTGGTCTCGGAATGGTCGGATCCTGCCCTCGCAGGCGCAATTGCTGTCACTTTGCAGATGACTTCTGCAAACGCCAGAGACCCAGTGCCAGAACGAGCCGTTGACCGAAAGCCGTTTGGCACTGGTTCACCTTTTCCGGCGAAATGGGAAGTTTGTGGTATACCCCAATTGAAGACACACCCAAATTAGTGTGTAATACATTTATGATTAATTGTATATTATGTAATTATATATTATATAAATGTAATCATATATATATATATAATATATAAATAATGTCTTTTGCTACTACTTCTTAATTGAATATGACTGATTTTATAGTGTGAGTTCTCCCAAAGCTCCCAGTTTTCTGCTCCAACAGTGGAGGTCTGTCAGTTTCGCCCATTCCAAATTGGGCTCGGGAAGCCAAGGGCTGGGAGACTGCGCAAGCGCAGCAAGGGTTTTTCACCGTGCTTTCTAGTTGACACTATATATATATTATATATATATTATATATATATATATATCGACTTATTAAAAAAAACACCAAAAACCAGAGCCTGGTTTTTAAAGTTTTAGTGGAATTGCGATTTTCTTACGCCGACGATGATTCTGAAAGCAGTGTTGTTCTGCATTACTTCTCATGGTTCCACTTGCTCCTTGGGTCCGGCCTCCTGAAACCAACAGTTCGGTCTATTTGCCCCCAGAACTGGGGTGAACTAAACAGATCGCCATAGATCGCCACTAAATTGTGTGGTTAATCCATTGTTTCTTCATCCTTTTTGTTGGTTCAATCCACATCTCAAAGTCCCCCAATATCTCCAACTCCCATATCACTGTGGAATATTGTGGAGATGAAGTCACTTGACCTCTCACCATTTTCGCATCACTTTCATGTGAAAAGTCCATTGAAGTCCCCCCGATTTCGCCCTGAAAACCGCTCCTTGAAGCTCTGCTGAGGTGCATCGCTTGGCTCGCTTTGGCGCAGGGGTCGATGAGACCCTGCAGGTGGGGAGATCTTTCCGAGACTTAAAAACATGGATCATCAGCATATTTGAAGAACATGATACATGTAGATATACATGATATGTATATATATATATACACAGTATATATGTTCTAAGACTCTAAGATGTTCTAAGTATATGTCCATTTATATATATATATATTGAGACTTTGCAGTTGTTCTTTTCCATGGGACTTATATATCCAACATGTATCCACTGTTTATTGAGTCTTGGTTAATATGCATTTTTTGGGGATATAGTGGAGTATACAGTGGGATATTAATGGCATATTAATGGGATACTCATGGGACATCAACAAGCAGCACATCTTTGTGTCTGAAAATGCAGTACACCCCCAGACGTGACCATTTTTGATGTGGATAATGATTGTTAACCAAAGGAAGGAACGGGGTGCCCTATTTTCAGACCTTTGGTGGAGGCAAAAAATTGGGATACATCGCTGGGCTCCTTCCCAGTGGCAGTGAAAGTCAGGAAATGCGCGTTCCTAGTACTTAGTCTTCAGGAAAGGGTCACAATATTATGGAAATATTCTGGCATGGATATACATGGAAATATCATGGGATTTATCATCATTCAATGGACGTATTATGAAAGGACATATTTTTGTAAATATCATGGGCATTGCTGACACTGCCAACCTCTGTTGATAGATAATGTTTCACAGGGGGTCATTTTCCGCTACCTGGTTGGGGATTATGATCTGACCAACCAGAATTTAGTGGAAAACATATAAGTATACAATACAGAGATTTATCATGGAAATACCAATGGCTATGGAAACCAATGGCTATTTATTTCAAGTGTTCTTAATGAATGGTTGTTATCCACGTAAACTCTATAGGCATATAAGGGACCCAATTTATCGGAAATAGGATAAATCTATATGAAGCTGACTTTCCATAGATATTTCCATTTCCAAACATTTTTCTGATGGACACATCGAATATTTCAGCGCTTCTAATCCCACCTTGACCATGGGGGTTTCGACAAATGTGGCTACCCCAAGCGAGCTTGGGATGGTTTAGAGTGGAAAATTCCAATCTAAAATGGATGATTTGGGGGTACCACCATAACTTAGGAAACCACCATATATAATAATGTATATATATATATAGACATACACACAGAATGTCTCCTGAGAACGGAAATATCAACGAAATTCAAGGGATACAGAACTGTACCCAGACAACTTCTCTTCTACTGGGCGCCAAAAAACCGGAGCGCCGACAGCTTGCAGCCTCAATGTGTCGCCGAGCGGACGGAACGAAATCGATCGAAACCGTATCTGTCCCGCGTTGCGCGCGTTGCGGCACTGCTGACGACGGAAATGGCCACAACGGTCCTTGGGACGATTTCTGAGGGTTGCGCCTGCGCGCTTTCTAGATCCGGCGGAACCTCTGAAAAACATTGGGAGCTTTGTTCTGGAAACAGCATTGCTGCTGTTGCACAAAAGCCAAAGATTGCTGGAGCCACAAGAGCTTTTGCTTTGTGTGTTGGAGCTGACAGGATTGTAGCATGGGGCTGTGGTGGTGACAGCACTGCCGTCAAAGATAAACTCAGGAGCGTTCAGGAAATTCATCCCACGCACTCTGCTTTCGCTGCCATTTTGGGAGATGGATCTGTGGTGACATGGGGCAATCCCAACAGTGGTGGTGACAGCAGTGCAGTTCAAGATCAGCTACGGGCCCTTAAAGAGATTCATTGCAGCATTGCACAATGGTAGCTTTGGCTGCGATCTTGGCAAATGGAAGTGTGGTGACATGGCCCCGCTTTGACTGTGGTGACAGCACTGGAGTTCAAGATCAGCTCAGAAACGTTCAGCAGGTTGGTCTGACGTTACGCGCTTTTGCTGCGATCTTGGCAGGTGGGTCTGTGGTGACATGGGGCAGAGATTGGCCACTCAGCAGCAGCCTCTGAGGCCATTTCGGCAGACGGAGGTTTGGTGTCATAGGGTGCTTTGAATTTTGCTAGTGACAGCTCTGGTGTTCAGGAGCAGTTGAGCTACATGTAGGTGCGTGTCAGTGGACAAAGGGCTAGCACGCACTTGTGCAGTTGGGGTGATCATATCATACAACATGGTTTTTCACGATGGGACTGTGGGATTCTGGCCCCCTATAAGTTGGGATGTAGGATTTTTTGTATCGTGAAATATATCCACTTGGTTCACTGGAACTCCACACCCAAGTAATTCCAACCTGGCATGGGGGTGGACCAGATGAAACTTTCAACAAGCTGGCTCCACAGATGGAAAGAAGCATGTCTCATGTTCTCCTTGTCCTCAACGTTGGCTCAAAAGATGCTGCCATGGTGGAAACAGCAAAGCTCAAGACATCATGGTTTGTTTCCTTACAATTCAGGACTCAGGACATCTGAAGGTTCGCTACTCGTATGCAAGTCACTGACAGGACTTCCAGAAACAAGTTGAGTTTGCAGCTGATGAACTGAACTATCCATCCTAAGTTTGATTCGGGACTTTTCACACACCAAAAATGGCGAAAACCAGCTGAGAGTTTCCACAGAGAGTTTGTGTCACCCACAGTCGTCGCCATGCCGGCGCCCATGGAAGATGGAGAAGCTGATCAGGTGTGGAGATCTGAGGGGTGCTTTGTTTTGGATGTCTATGTTTCTCATTGTAATCATTTCTTATTTTTGAATAAAGATGAATAAAGAACATTGGTGATAAAATCTGATAAAATTATGGTGCTCGGAGAAGATCCTGCTCGCTTAACCCATGTTGTGTTTTTTTTGGAGAGTTCGCTATGAGAAAATCGTACCGGCTTTGATGGCCTGGGGTGTCGATTTATCATCATCTCTCCATAAAATGGCCATGTCCGGGGTAAATCTCCTTCTCAGACAAGCCCTGACAATAAATACAATGTTGAGCTGGTTATAGCTGGTTATATAACTCTGCATCCTAATTCTAGCTCAATCATATCTTAATATATCTTAATTATGATTATTATATCCTAGTTAATCCATATTTACATGGAAAAATCTATCGCCACATTGGCTTGCTAAAATCCCCTAACAGGTTTCCAACCAATATTGGTCGCCACGTGAGGTGATCTCATCCTACGCCCAATGGCTAGTGAACTGCCTGTCTGAACATCGGGCACGGGAGGTGGGAATTCAAACATGGGATGTTTTCGTGGCCGTTTTCTTGGGAGACTTTGATGGGAGACTTAGATAATGGGATGATCTAACATGATATAACTATGATATAACTATGATATAACTATGATATAACTATGATATAACTATGATATAAGATGGTATATAACATCATAGAACCAACAGGATGGTGTGGAGTTTCAAGATGATATGTTGCTGGCTGCCCTGAAATGAGGGAAATACCATGGAATTGCAGGGCAAACAGTTTTGCTTTGAAACCTCTGGATGGAATGGGGCACCCTGTGGACGAACCAGATCATGACAACATATATGAAAACTATTGAAAACTGAAAGCAGCCGGGTGACATCTAAACCGATTTTTGCTTTACAATTCATCCCCAGTTTTCTCTGAAAGCAGCTAAGATTTCCGCTGATGGATCGGTCCCCATTGGTTGATAGGAGGCAAGAATGAGGAATGACGCACAACCTGACACAATCGATGTTTAAGTCCTTATGGTTGATCCCCCAAAAAATATCTAGAACATTCGGACTGAAAAATATCAATTAACCATCAATCATATTCAATCATCAGAATTGTTCTATGGAGATGTCCGAATTTGCTCGCCTCAAATCATCCTTAAAATTATTTTTTGTGGCAATCCACAGGAAGTCTTGTCCAAGGAGATCACCGCGGTGCGAGAGGCGCTGAGTGAAAAAAAAACGTGAAGCTGCGCTTTAGATATTAATACTATAGATATACGATAGATATTATACTAAGCCAATATAGATATATAGAGATATATAGATATACTATATTATAAGTGAATATTATATTACTATATTATAAGTGAATATTATTCACTCTATAGTATATATATTCACCTGGAGATATACAAAGGGTCCATATACTGTGAATCACTAGCAAAATGGCAATCGCTGAAAATCGAGTCTATCCCCATATATCAATGTATTTGTTTGATACTAGAAGACCAGACATACACACTAGCTTCCTGCGTTTCTGAAATGTACCCGGGCTTACAACTGCAACACCTAGGGTTAGCTATGCTTGCAACCTGTTCCAACCTCCTTTGATGATTAGGTTTACCTTTTAATCGGACATTAAAAGAACTATGACATTATGACAAGTCAAACACGTCGCGAAAGTGCATTGGAAACACTACACTGGATCATGATTAGGCGATGCAGGCAATTTTACCAACATCTACATTAAGATCACTCAACACTGTTTCAAGACCATACATACCAAACTGATTCACACTAAACTCATATCAAGCAAAACCACTACCACAATGTCAAGATTCATGTCCAAGAATTCCACACCTTCTTATTCCTGTTGTTGCAATCTTGTTATCCTTGGTGACTTTCCATTTTTGCAGATCACATCCTGCAGAAATCGCTTAAAGTCATCGCTGGATCCTTATAAATCACCATCCCCATGTTTGTTTATTCTTGTTTGAGAATCAACAATATTGGTGATTATCAAACATGCATGGTTCATTTATGTTCATTTACTATCCCCATGTTATCTATGAAAAGTATCCGTTTATCAACAGTCTCCCAATTTTTATTGGTTGATAAGTATAAGTCATAAAGTTAGATCATCCTTAATAGTTTCTTGGTTGATTTTCCATGACTACTGTTGGGTAGCAATTATTCACCTTTTTCTTTTACTGGTAACATTACACATCACACCTTTGTTGGTTGAATCAGCTATGTTTGCTGCTATGTTTTGCTGGTGACCTTGGTTCTTTCTTACATTTTCTGGCTGAAAAAACACCCGTTGTGGTGAAATCCGGTGATCCAAAAAAGCTCCAAAAAGCCAAAAAGGCAGCAGCTGTCGGTGCTACTGCCTTGGTGGAGTTGCGGGCAGCTGTGTGCCTGGGTCCAAAAGGTAACCCTGTACCATCAAAACTGCAACTGGGATGGAGCACTTTATATGTTCAGATCAGAAAAAAACACATCAACAGTCACAAAAACACACACACACATACATCAAATAGATCAAATAGATCATCTTTCTTTTATCATCTTAGGAGATCATCTTTAACAAAAAAAAGCACTGAAAAAATAGTACCCTCTGGTAATTTAAGCTATTGAAAATAGTTTCCCATTATAGCTATGTTAAATTAGTGAGTTATAGCTATTGAAAATCACCATTTTTCATGGGAAAACTCACTATTTCTATGGTCATCCATGGGATATCGATCCCCTCCGCCGTAGGCAGGACCAGCTGGAAAACGTGGCGCGGCAGCTGGGGCGCCTGGCGCAGGACCTGGAGGCCACCAAGGTGGAGCTGGCTGAGGTGCCTCTCCGGGACGTGGGAGCTTTTCATTGGAAAAAATGATGGGAAAATCTATGGAAAATATGGAACATCTATGGAAATCTATGGAAAATATGGAACATCTATGGGAAATCTATAGGATCTACTATAGGATATGGAATATGTATGGGATATGTGTGGGTTATGGGAAATCTATGGGATATCTATGGGATATCTGTGGGATATGGGTGGTAAAGTTGAACTTTAGCACTAGATTGGAAGTACAGGTAAATGAGTGCAATTGAAAACTGGCATCCAATAAACCCTACAAGCAGGTTGGAACGGAGGGTTTGGTCTGCACAGATTGTGGAGGATTCAGCGACAAAAGGGTTTAAGTGCCGAAAATTCCACAAATATTTACATAATATATTTACATATACATAATTATATTATATGCATATGGAAATTTGACCAAAAATTGTAAGCCATGGTACCCCAGGCAGTCATTTCATGTTGGAAATCCATGGGATTTCGCCCAGGTCGTCATCGAAAAGGAAGAAGATGAAGGCGAGCTGAAGCGAGAAGTGGACTCCCTGCGCAAGCTGCTTGAAACCCAGAAGGGCCTTCAACACACGCAGGACCGGGGGAGGCCCAGGGCCTGGTATGGCAAACCATGGGAATCATGGGAGTCCCCACAAAATGAAGGCTCTTGAATCGGAAATTCATGTTCACAGTATATATACATAATAACAACATATAT
This sequence comes from Cladocopium goreaui, assembly GCA_947184155.2. Lineage (NCBI taxonomy): Eukaryota > Dinophyceae > Suessiales > Symbiodiniaceae > Cladocopium > Cladocopium goreaui. Next base: position 218,723 of record CAMXCT020000289.1, on the reverse strand, counting down.
ATATATATATAATAAGAATAATCATATATATATATATATACATATACATATAATATAATAAGAATATATATATATACATAATATATTAATAATAACACTAATAATGACAATGATGATAATAACAACAATAATAACAATAATACGAACAATAATAATAACAATAATAATAACAATGATAATAACAATAATCACAATAATAATAATGATAATAATGATAATAATAATAATAATATATAATAATAATAATACTACTACTAATAATAACAACAATAATAATATATACAATTTGTATATATTATATATATAGTTATATATATATAATATATATATATATAAATGTATATAGATAAAATATTTGTATATACATATATGCAATGCTGGGAACATGTTTCACCAACCATTGCTTGTGGAGTTAATGAAGCATGGCGATGGGGTAAGAATGGGGATGCTATATTGCCAGATATGCTTGCCGGAGGGTAAAGCAATTGGGCCTTTGGATCTCAACTGTTTCTATTGTTTGCATCCCTTAAAGCCTCAAGGCATGGATTCCCCGACCAATGTCGGGGTAGATGGTATTAGAACATGTTCGAACCAGCCATCCCCCAAAAAATGGAATATCATCTCAAGATATCTCAAGACTCAAGCAGTTTCGATGTGTTCCCATGACATGTTCGATATGACGTCGCTCGGTCCATCCACTGGTCCAAAAGGAGACTCAGCTGCACGCTTTGGAGAAGAAACTCACCGAGGCTGGAAAGTTGGTCAAGTCCGTCGAGCAAACTCAATCTGGCGCTCAAGGAACCAGCAGAAAAAGGTTGGTTTTGACCAAGATCTGCAGAAAAAGATAGAAACATGCATGAACTACATCAAAATGATTCAAAAAGTCTGGCTGAGGATCTTGTTTTTTTGGGGTCATGTCTACCAAATTTGACCGAACCAGGCGTCAGAACGAGAGGTGGCCCTGAAACAAGAGTTGGAGGCCAAGGTCGTGGCCGCTGAAGATCGCGTCCTACAGAGCCTGGGAGATTGAACCATTTCGGGGCTGGAGGGATGTGAAGGGCTGAATTCTTTGAGTAAGTTGACCAATGAACGAAAAACTTGGTGGATGATTGATTGGGGGAGTTTTGGGGCAAGAATTGGTGGAGTTTGGGGATTTTTGGTGCCAAGATCAGTTGATTTTCTTGTAGGTTGGGAAGAGGAATTTGGGTGTCAAGGTGCCAACGTGTTTGCCGGAACCAAGGACCGAAAACGTTCAAAGCCACCTGACACAACGTCTTGAGGAGTGTGTCTTGTCGAAGCAAGCAGGAAAGGTCTTGATGTCGTCTGCCCCTGTTGCAGGGTTGGTTTTTTCAATGGAAAATCCCATCTTTTTCAGTGGATGATTCAGGGGTAGCCCCAGTTTAGGAAACCTCCCAGCCATGGAATCCCTACGTTTCGGAGCTAAGCTGAACTCAGCTGATGGCGCGCATTTCCGCCGCCGATTTCAGTGATTCCCTCATTCCAGGTGTGGTGGAGAGCCACATGATGAAACTCTTCGAAAAATTCGATATCTCCATGAAAACCCAGCTGGAGCAACTACGAGAGGCACAAGTCACTCACCTGCAGCTGGATACAGCTGGATGCAGCTGGAATCGCGATGAAGAAATTCCCGACTGAAGTGTCTCAAATGCTTAGTCAATGGTTGAATAAATAGTTCCCAAATAAATGTTTGATACATTGAATATAATTTCCCAAGTGTATAGATCTTGAAAAAAGTAGATGGTGATTTTTCATGTTAGTCACTTGTTATATCCTAGCCATAGCCGCGGCTTTTCTCCTCAGGTGGCCCTGCAAAGCCAGTTGCAAACTCAACACCGGGGCGCCATGTCCAAGGAGGAAGGCATACGTCGCGGCTCGGTCGAGATTCGTCCAAGTGGCAATTTAGAAAAAAGCAGGAAGACATGATTCACCCATTCATCATCCATGATTCCATCCATATTGATCCCACTTCCCATCAATTATTCCCATATGCTAGAAAAACATAGAAAAACATCTATATAACTATATAGTATATCATAATGTATATCATTATGGACTCATCATATCCTTTTTGGACCACAGGGATTTCCTCATCCTAGATCTATGGTCTCCGGCTGGTAAATCCCAGTCAGACTCCCATAGACTCCATGCCATGACTATTCTGTATCTCATGACATCCCATTAAAAACCTATAAAATCCCATGAAATCCCATGATCCCATCAGCATGGTCATTCAATATTCCATGGTCACCATCCATTCCAAACGTTGAAAAACCCAGGAATCGTGGAAGAATGCGACCGAAAACTCTTAGAACTCGCCAGTCGGATGACCATGGTCGAGGAATCCCATCGCCACGATGTCGAGCAGATCCGTAGCGAGATCCAAGGGATCTCGCAGGAGATATGCGGATGGGGATGGGGTGATGGAGAAAAAATATGTGTTATATTAACATACGCATGACATTAGAACACAGCACACGTATAGTAATATATATATATATAAATATACATACGTAATTCTATATAATCAGATAATATCAGATTATATGATACTTATAAGAACAAAAGGAAGAAGAAACATCCGAGCAACGTTTGCAATAGCTCAGGAGAAAGAGGCCTTGATGACGCCGAACCAAGGCTCTGTGAAGGCCGAGATCCAGTTTATGCCTACCCTTTGTGTATATACATATGATATAGGTATATTTCACATTATTTCACCATATCTACATTATATCATATATAATCCTATATAGTCATATATACATTATATTAAACAATCAAACAAATTATATAATCAACTATAATCATCTATAATCCTATAATTATCTATAATCCTATAATTATCATCATTGAGTCATATAAAATCACATATAATCCTATAATACTCTTGGTTGGTGGTTTGGAACATTTTTTTCCATATATTGGGAATGTCATAATCCCAACTGACGAACTCATATTTTTCAGAGGGGTTGAAACAACCAACCAGAATCCTAAATAACATCCTATATTTTCATGTGAAAAACTATCGCATCAGCGCCAGCATCGCCAGTTCTCCTCCTTGGACACCGAGAGTCTCCATGCCGGACGCAACGTTGCAGCGTGTCATTTAAACATGGCAAGAACTTTTGGATGTGACATATGTGAAATAGTGGCTTTGTGATACATGATACTAATGATACTAATGATACTACTAGTATTGACATATCTGTGAAATAGTTAAATAGTTGTAGGTCACTGTTTGCTATTCAAGCGAGGTTTTCTAAAGCTTGCGACATGATCACACCAAGCTGGTGTGACATTCGTGCTTGGTAATAGATCACCTAGATCACCAAGCACTGGAAAGGGATTGGGTCCAGAAATGCTGGGGTCAGTGATCGTTGTATCATGGATGATATTTGTGTGCAAACCCCTCAAGGAACACAGATTCTAAAAACTTCCAGAGGAAAGCAACCTTCCAACCCCCAGCTCAAGGCAAGGCCTGTCTTAGTTGGAGGGACTCCTTTTTTTTTTGGGAGCTTGGCGTAACCCCACCAACAACACTTTGATGAGCGGAGTTCCCATGAATAGTGCTTCAAGATTTTTTTCGGTTATGAAGAATTGTTGGCTTAATCAATCCTTTGTCACCAACAATATCATGACGCTTCAGAAATTGAGTTTCAAATCCTTGGAACATGTCCGAACAGAGCACAGTCTATGGTTTTTTGGGTTTATCATGGTAAAATCCACATTTTGATAAATGGGCTGGTAAACCCCAAAGCCATATTGAAATCCCTATTGAAATGGGATATTTACCATGGTAAAATCCACATTTTGATGATTAGATCCCTATTGAAATTGGGATTGTACTCCCCATTTCATGATTCTATTAAATTCTATTATCATATTCTATCCAAATATAGATGGACGTACCTGAATATCCAAGGTACTTAGTAGGGCGAGTCATCGCACAAGGTGGCCTCAAAATCGGCCTATTTCGGCTTTGGGAGCCGCTTTTGCGGCTTCTCATTAGTGATGTTGGTTGGTAAATATTGGAATAGACATTTGGCTACCATCAGACATGCTAAAAAGGTAGCTTCTGAGAGGGGTGTAGCAAAGATCTTACATATACTTACTGTGCATATATTTGCATATATTTTCATACAGTTGCACATATCTTCATACATTTTCACATATTTACATTTAATCTATTTACGTATATGATATATGTACTAAACATATCTACAAGCATATGAATAGAATACTTCCAGCAAAGTTATATCAGCAATATGTACCAATCAGCAAATACCCTTGGGTAAACTAACATAGACGTGGAACACCCATCTATGTAAACGTTTGACAGGAGGCTATATCCCCGAACAATAGAGTATCTGAGAAACTAAACATCCCACATATCATCACACATGCATAGAGTAGTTAGTTAATGTGAGTTATATCATATAATATCAATGTATGTTTTCATGTGAGTTATATCCCCACTTTCCTGGAATCTCCATGACCAAAATATCGAGGTCAAAGCAGATCCTCAGACGCCTGCGTCCATCTCCGTCCCCGTGGCTCCCGTCACGGCCCCCGCCACCAGCGGCAAGCACGGTGCCATGACGGCGCCGGTCACGGCGCCGCTGCCGGCGCCGGTGACGGCGTCGCTGCCCAGCCTAGGGACGCCGGTGGCATCCAATGTGCCACTGGGATGACATGGGGAAACTTACCCTCTGGTAATTTAACATAACTATGGAAAATCACCATTTTTAATGGGAAAATCCACTATAAATGGTGATTTTCAATAGCTATGTTAAATTACCGGAGGGTAGAGATGCGTGGAAAGCTGGGAAGTTTATGGATTTTCCATGGGGTTTTCCATGGATCTTCATCGATTTTCCATGGAATTTCATGGATATTGGGATGGATTTTTCATGGATTCTCCCATGTGGCCATATGGGATGTGTCTGAAAATGGGAGCCCAAGAAAAATGGCCTGAAATAAGAGAGAAGATGATGATCACCATTGATAAACCATGACACTTGGGGGTGCTCTATTACTATTGACAAACGCAGATTTTTGGGGATATGAACCAGTCATGTGGATTTCATATCTAGTATCTAGATGTATCTAGTACTAGTTGGTGATACTTTAAGTGGTTTCATCTCATTTACCCTGCGGTACTCGTACTTCAACATGGTGATTTTCCATAGCTATTTTTGAAAGAAACCAGCGGCCCGTGCTATGGACGATGAATATAGGCATGTGACGAATCTGTAGACATACATCAACTGATTGGTGGTTTCAAACATTTTTGGAATTTTCCATTTCATATGTGGGATGTCATCCAAACCCCATTGACGAACTCCATCATTTTTCAAGATGGTTATTGCACCACCAAGCAGTTTTTTATTGCTTAGTCAAGTCCGTCTTTTTTGCTGCTTAGATCACCACGTTGGTGAACTCCCGAGAATTTTGAGTGGTTAAACCATGTTAAACCGCAATGTTGATTGGCCAAGCCGATTTTTTTGCGATCCTGGAATGCCTATTTGGTTGGCGCAATCCCTCATTCTTGCTTCTCAGATTTTCGTAGATTACCACTTTGGTTGGTCCGATCACCATATTCGTTTGTTCAATGATCACAAGCTGTATTTTTCTTTTTTATATGTCTTGCTCAGCATGTTGGCGAAATCATCATTCAGATCATTCAGATCATCATACCCTCTGGTAATTTCACATAGCTATAGAAAATAGCACATAGAAATAGTGGATTTTCCCATGAAAAATGGTGGATCTTTCCATAGTTTTTTGTAAACGTTTACCAGGCCGGGTAACAATATTATACCTGATTAGTATGTTGACTAGTAAATACTGATTAGTATATGTACTTACTGATATTTACTGATTATATAGATCACCATATTTCACCATATTTCATATTGGATCATCATAAAATCACCAAATTATTGGTTGTTCAAATCATCAAATCACCAATTATTTATTCAGATCATCATAAAATCATCATTGGTTGTTCAACCTCCCTTTATTTTTCGTTGCAGATCACCTTAAGTCTCCAAGGCAGCCGGTGACCCTGGCCATGGGAACACCACAGAACATCGTGCATGGCGCCTACACGACCGACAGACGCATGGCGCAACGACAACCGGGGGATGGTTCGGTGGTTTTTCTGATTGTTGTAGGATTAACTATAGTTGTATCATGTTGTATCTGGTAAACGTTTACATAACTATGGAAATCAATGGAAATCACCATTTTTCATGGGAAAATTCACGATGTCTATGGTGATTTTCGATAGTTATGTTAAATTACCGGAGGGTAGTTGTATCTGGTGATGATATGAATTGTATATACACATTCCTCTATCATATATTGTTTGACACATGATTGATGTATATGGATAATTTCAGTGATTGATGTATTATGTGGACAATTCCAGTCATTGATGTATATATAATTATATCATATTATGTATATTAAATATGGATAATTCCACATAAAATCATGAAGGCCAAGACCTTTTTTGAAGTGAATTCAGCCGATGACCCAAGGTTGGCGCTTTTCCCCAGCACCACAGCCGGTTTGGGCTGTCAGTGGCACAGGCTGGGCGGTGTGTAAGACTCACAAGAAGATAATACCCTCTGGTAATTTAACGTAGCTATTGAAAATGGTGATTTATAGTGGATTTTCCCATTAAAAATGGTGATTTTACATAGCTATGTTAGTTTACCAGAGGGTAAGACATGTTCCCCCAAGAGTTTTGAACATTTCGAACCTCGTTCCAATTTTGAAAACACCCCAAGATCGCACCAGACTAGCCCTGAGGTGTCCGACGCTTGTCCGTGTTGGGCACACCTACCACACACGGATGAGCACCACGACTCGTTTCTCGCGGGAAAGCAAAAAGACGAGTCGGATGGCAGCGGCGATGGCTGCTGAGATGGGGAAAGTTATTGGGATAAAAGGAGCAATGCACATTTTCCGATTGATGTGTGATATTGATAGAAGGAGATGGCAGTTATAAAGTTAAATCATGTGAAATTAGTTTTCCATTTAGTAAGCGCCTGGGATTCCATTGATTCCATTGGTGCTGCAGGCCGTCTTCGGAGACCAAGGAGTTGTGTCCAGAAATGTCGGAGAACTTGTGGACGTGGCGAAGCTGGTGGCGTTGGTAGTGGCTGGTGCTACAAAAATGAAAGCATAAAATACAGTATAACCTCTTGTTATGTCAAAATAGCTATTGAAAATGGCTATTTATAGTGAGTTTTCCCATTAAAAATTGTGATTTACCATAGTTATGTTAGTTTACCAGAGGGTAACAATATTATACCTGATTAGTATGTTGACTGGTAAATACTGATTGTATATGTACTTACTGATATTTACTGATTATATATATATAGATTAAACATAAAATAGAGAGAAGTATACCTGGACAAACGCAACATCGAAGCGACACTCATGAAGAGACATTAGCACATCTTACCGCTTTTCTAAGCAGAGTCTTTTTTCTAATCGCATGTTTCAAACATCAGCTCATGTTCAACCGTTTGGCTCTTCTTTTGATCATTACCCTCTAGTAATTTAACATAGCTATTGAAAATGGCCATTTATAGTGGATTTTCCCATTAAAAATGGTGATTTTCCATTGCTATGTTAGTTTACCAGAGGGTATCAGCAATTGTGTTCCCCCAATCCACCCATCCTATGTTCATCCCAAAGCTCAAGACCAGCTTCCCATTTGGATCAAGTGGATGGGTACTTGAATGTTGTTATATACTATACACTTTTATGACAATTTATCGTATACATAATATAAGTTTATATGATATGTATATATATATTATATATATACAGGCCATTGTCTCCTAGTGTATCTATTGATCTCGTTATCTTTTTATCTCTCTATCTCTTTATATGTTTATCTATCTATCTGTCTGTCTGTCTGTCTATCTTATCTTATCCTATCGTATCTTATCTCATCTCATCTGATCTGATCGTATCCTATCTATCTATCTATCTGTCTGTCTGTCTATCTATCTATCTATCTCTCTCTCTCTCTCTTTCTTTCATCTGTCTATCTGTCTAGCTGTCTGTATGTCTATCTATCTCTATCAAATTCAATGTCCCTGGCACAAGTTTTTGGTACAAGTTCTTTACAAGAGGTTTCTTGTGCAACAGCTTGGTAGAACAACTGTGCACCAGATTTGGTGGGAAGGTGTTTCCGTGAACCGCTGAGCTTGTGGGTCCGTGGGTTAGTGGGCCCGTGGGCCCGTGGAACACTAGCGGACACTTCTCAACATATATGATATTTGATATCCATATATATATAATATTATATATAAATTATATCAATATCCATCATATATTCAAGCAAATTTATATGTGGATGCAGACCAGCCTCACCTCCAAGGCCTCCTGCTTAGCCTCTTTGGCCTCCGTGAGTGTTGCATCAGGTGTCGAGTCATAGTGGGTGTTGGATAGGATTCTCACCAAATTTATTGAGATCCTCATGTGGTAAACCCGATGATAAACCTACCATTTAGGGATGGTTACACCACCCATAAATGGTGATATTGGGAATGGTTTATGACATTGGGTTTACCATAGTACTGTAAGTTGAATATAAGTAATTCAGCCGTAAGTAGTCCTATTCACCAGTACTTAATTGGGATTATAATTTGACATCATTAGTATTTAGCCATAATCTACTTAGTTAAATTCAGCTCTAAGAATTGTGTTTCTTTTTGACTAAGTAGTAGTTCACCAGCAATTGATAGAATTTGTTGGGTTTTTTTTCGAGGATAATCAAAGATGGCTAGCTGGGAAATCTCCACACTGGAGGTATGATGTTCGCTGGGAAATCCCCATCATTTGCACAGCCGCGCCGAACTTTCCAGCAAGCCACGTTTGATTACCAGGTGAATAGTAATTCAATGTAATTTTTAGGAGTAGCAATAGATGTCAATGCTGTGAATGGTTGCAGTAGATGCGATTGACCCGAAATGGGACAACTGTCATAATGTGCCGTGGGTTTTTTTGGGTCGGAGGGATGGCAACTTTTGAATCAAACGATTGACCGGAAATGAATGTTCTGAAAGAAGGGAATCTTTTTTCCCCCAATGATTGCCATGACAAAATTGGAGTGAGGTTTTCAATCACGGGAGGAACTTTTGAATTCAACGACAATTAACCAGAAATTAGAGGTGTCAATTGTATCTCATTAATAATTGTTAATCTGGCCAGATAGTTATGGTTACCAATAATGATAGCTATTATCTGGCCATTTTGATATGGGCTGACCCCTTGCAATCTAACAATTTGATACAATTTGTGATGTGTAAAATGGCCATGAACATTTAGTAAATCATCTCCAAAGCATGGCGTTACCCTACCAACTCTCCCTGCAACTTACACTTCGACTCTGTGCATGGTCGATTTATTAGTTGGGGGGATGAAAAAACACCATGCTGCCAATGTCCAAAAATCTATGGCTCTTAGAAATCTCCAATTAGTCAGGTTTCTGAGTTTTTGTTGTTGATTATTTGAAAGCACCCAGATCTTTCATTATTCCTGTAAATTTCGGGATTCCTACGATGTTCCACTGGAGATTTGGTATTGTATGATGTTGATGTTGTGAAATTGTTATTTTTTGCATGCATCCTGGCAGATATTTGAGCTGGGCCACCGGCAAGCGCTCCAAACGCCCTTTGCGAACATGGTCCCCTTTCATCTGCCAAGAACATGTTGCACAAGTCAAGCCCCGCGTTCGCTTGATTTAGTGCGGGCTCGGGTCTTTGCTTGTGTGATAAGAAGTACTTTGATGTACTTTGCATCTGGCTGACGTAATTCGAAGCCACCAAGAAAATCTGCAAGAATGAAACAGTTCAGTCATGTTCGATTCACTCATTTTTGACCACTGGTTTTTGGTCTATTTTGATCTATCTTGTGCTTTTGACATGTTTTGACCCCAGGGTCATGTTCCACAAGACCTCACAATGACAAGCAAGCAGTGCAATCCTTGTACGTCTCAATACATCCTGGCAGATATTTGAGCTGGGCCACCGGCAAGCGCTCCAAGCGCCCTTTGCGAACATGGTCCCCTTTCATCTGCCAAGAACATGTTGCACAAGTCAAGCCCCGCGTTCGCTTGATTTAGTGCGGGCTCGGGTCTTTGCTTGTGTGATAAGAAGTACTTTGATGTACTTTGCATCTGGCTGACGTAATTCGAAGCCACCAAGAAAATCTGCAAGAATGAAACAGTTCAGTCATGTTCGATTCACTCATTTTTGACCACTGGTTTTTGGTCTATTTTGATCTATCTTGTGCTTTTGACATGTTTTGACCCCAGGGTCATGTTCCACAAGACCTCACAATGACAAGCAAGCAGTGCAATCCTTGTACGTCTCAATACATCCTGGCAGATATTTGAGCTGGGCCACCGGCAAGCGCTCCAAGCGCCCTTTGCGAACATGGTCCCCTTTCATCTGCCAAGAACATGTTGCACAAGTCAAGCCCCGCGTTCGCTTGATTTTAGTGCGGGCTCGGGTCTTTGCTCGTGTGATAAGAAGTACTTTGATGTTCTTTGCCTCTGGCTGACGTAATGCGAAGCCACTAAGAAAATCTGCAAGAATGAAACAGTTCAGTCATGTTCGATTCACTCATTTTTGACCACTGGTTTTTGGTCTATTTTGATCTATCTTGTGCTTTGACATGTTTTGACCCCAGGGTCATGTTCCACAAGACCTCACAATGACAAGCAAGCAGTGCAATCCTTGTACGTCTCAATACATCCTGGCAGATATTTGAGCTGGGCCACCGGCAAGCGCTCCAAGCGCCCTTTGCGAACATGGTCCCCTTTCATCTGCCAAGAACATGTTGCACAAGTCAAGCCCCGCGTTCGCTTGATTTTAGTGCGGGCTCGGGTCTTTGCTTGTTTGATAAGAAGTACTTTGATGTACTTTGCCTCTGGCTGACGTAATGCGAAGCCACTAAGAAAATCTGCAAGAATGAAACAGTTCAGTCATGTTCGATCCACTCATTTTTGACCACTGGTTTTTGGTCTATTTTGATCTATCTTGTGCTTTTGACATGTTTTGACCCCAGGGTCATGTTCCACAAGACCTCACAATGACAAGAAAGCAGTGCAATGCTTGTACGTCTCAATACATCCTGGCAGATATTTGAGCTGGGCCACCGGCAAGCGCTCCAAGCGCCCTTTGCGAACATGGTCCCCTTTCATCTGCCAAGAACATGTTGCACAAGTCAAGCCCCGCATTCGCTTGATTTTAGTGCGGGCTCGGGTCTTTGCTTGTGTGATAAGAAGTACTTTGATGTACTTTGCCTCTGGCTGACGTAATGCGAAGCCACTAAGAAAGTCTGCAAAAAATGAAGCGTACAGTCATGTTCGATCCACTCGTTTTTTGACCACTGGTTGTTGGTCTATCTTGATCTATTTTGCCAGGCGAACATGAGTTGGAGCCTGAGAGAGCTGTTGCTGACGGTATTTCTACACAGTTGCTGCAGCTTTCTTTCTGGGGTAATCAGGATGAGGATATCAAGATAATGAAGATGGAACTTCAACTATAATGAGCATTAATGAACTATATAGCAGAAAGCATCAGTATTTGCCTGCAAACTTTGGACCTGTGCCGTAAGGTTAAAAACCGATGAAGGGGAAGAGGAGCTGCTGACCATGGACATGCTATGCCCAAGATGACGGCCACATCAAAATGGTAGGTTTGTAGGACAAATGCTGGCGTTTAGTAGGGTATCTCCTTGTATCTTCCACATTGGGCACACATCCCACATTGTTGGGTGACTTAGATCCAAGTTGATCGTTTCTGTGAGGAAAAGTGCCTCACATTGACAACTAGAAATCGTATTTCTTGATCAGACAATCAAATTGTGACTTTTGGGGTCCTTACTTTTGGCAAACACCTAGTGCTATGGCATTGCATGCATGGCTGCGTTTTTCTGGGGTCAAAAATAGAGGTGCTTAATTGCGCGGGTTGATATGTCAACCTGGACCCGAACAAGCAGCGAACGAGACATGGTTTCAGACCCATCTAAGAGATAGACGTTGATAACTTGCATGCCAACCTAGTATTATATGTACCATTATGTACCACTACATATCACACACTAGACAAGAATGGATCATTTGAGTGATCCGGCAGGAACTGAATCCTGAAACATGCAGATTAGATAGGAAACAAAGAAATCAACGATGCATCTTCAAATAATAGAAGTTCTCCTGCATGGTCTCCATGTCCAAAAACGTCATCAAAATACATTGGCGACATGATATTGACGAAAAAATCAAAATACAATCGGCGATGTGGTTTCGGCGAAGTGAGCAAAATACATCGGCGACATGGTTTCGGCGAAAATACAGATTGTGGCAACCGTGAAGAAATAAAATTGACTTGGAGGTTCTTGGGTTGAGCCTCTTCCCATCACCAGACATTGACAATTGAATGGAAGCAAACCCTGAACAACAGGTAGTCACAACAATGCAGGTACACCAGGGTGATCAGCCCCGGCTTCCACCATCATGCATAGCTTCGTTGGCATGCGTTTGCATGATGGCCGCATGCCCCCTGCATAAACCAAAAAAACGAACAAACGTCGAAGTTTTACATCTCTACAGATGAATCACACACACACACCCTGCCAAAGCAGGGTTTCATTTTTGGAAGAATATAGCGGTCTTACGTGTCGATGCACGAATTGTTGTGAACCTTCGAAATTGTGACTTACAAGGCTGCTGTCAGTCTATTCAGAAGTTGAGCTCGAAGCTTGCTGCAGAACTTGGATCGCGTTGTGGAAGCTCATGTGTGCCACCATTCTCCACGGGTCGCTAAGTTCCCCAGATGCCGTAGCTGCCGTCAGTGAATCCGATAACTGCCTGGCCAAAGCCGAGATAGTAGTGACATGTCCTGCTTCGTCTGGCGATGGAGTCGTCTCAATGGCTACGTTGCGAAAAGGATTGTTCCCATATAGTAGAGGAATTTCAAAATGATGGCGCCAATAATCTGCAGTTTGCAAGGACCATTCCCAATTTCCCGAGAGGCCATAGAAGAAGTGTTCAGGATCTCGACATTTAGAAATTCCCGAAGTTGGTATCTCCTCAATAAATAGCTCACGTTCGTTGTTGGAGTGTGTAAAGATCTTGAAGTGAATCTGATGAACCACTCGTGCGGTAAAGTGTGCATGGCGGTGAGCACTGAAATGTGGAGGATCGTGTGTCGGGAAAGGAACTGCAGGTTGAGGAGGGGCTGAGTATGTGTCCATAGGTGCCGCTGCCGCTAGGTCACTAGACGTACTCATTGGTTCCAAAGATGCCGAAGGAGTCGAGGTCGGGTTTGTAGGGGCATCGATAGTACTTGCATCGGGAACGAGTGTAGAGTGGGTTCCGCGATTCGAGGTCAAAGGCCATCCCAAGCCCGCTGAAGTTGCGTCACGCTTGTTCTCCATGGGTGAAACAATAACTCAGATGAAAATTTGAGAAAACCAAAAGCTGAGGGGACGAAAAATGTGACCAACCAGGAACAACGTGGAATGACAAGGAGCATCAAAGGTAGATACGCTGCATCCGCCATTCATCGACACAAACAGGATTCAGTTCCTAAAACCTAGAAGTCGTGCGTTGTGCCACTCCAGGCCCGTGTTCAGGTCAGCCACAATAGGCATAAACGGCTTTCAAGTTCCAGCGAATTAGGTGCACAATATGTTTGACCTCACCAGAGAACCATCAAAAGAAAGAAGACCACACCTAAAGATCGTGTACCTGCCTGCGTTCTGTCTCATGTAATGTAACTGCAAAGGTTGCTGCGAAAGAAGGAGGTTTCTGAATGTTCAGAACAGCTTCAAAGATGAAGAAATGCGTCGGCGAGGAATCCCTGGGACCACAGGAGGGGCGGGACTTCGTCAAAGGCACAAAACGGTAAGGCCATCTGTTGCACATTACTTAAACGAATTACTAATTCAAAAGTGTAAATTCGGAAGTCAATTCAGTCGACATTGACCCCAACTGGGGTTGCCTCAATTGGCCCTATGGCACCATGTCGGAGTCACCATAGAAATCACACTAGACAAGAATGGATCATTTGAGTGATCCGGCAGGAACTGAATCCTGAAACATGCAGATTAGATAGGAAACAAAGAAATCAACGATGCATCTTCAAATAATAGAAGTTCTCCTGCATGGTCTCCATGTCCAAAAACGTCATCAAAATACATTGGCGACATGATATTGACGAAAAAATCAAAATACAATCGGCGATGTGGTTTCGGCGAAGTGAGCAAAATACATCGGCGACATGGTTTCGGCGAAAATACAGATTGTGGCAACCGTGAAGAAATAAAATTGACTTGGAGGTTCTTGGGTTGAGCCTCTTCCCATCACCAGACATTGACAATTGAATGGAAGCAAACCCTGAACAACAGGTAGTCACAACAATGCAGGTACACCAGGGTGATCAGCCCCGGCTTCCACCATCATGCATAGCTTCGTTGGCATGCGTTTGCATGATGGCCGCATGCCCCCTGCATAAACAAAAAACGAACAAACGTCGAAGTTTTACATCTCTACAGATGAGTCACACACACATGTATATATATACAGTATGTAATATGTACATAGACATATATATATATACATACATATATATATACATATATGATACATGTACACGTACATATTCTATATATCATATCTATACATATATAGTGTGTTTTGGATGACACCATCCACCCTGATTTGTTGCAGGACATTGGCCCTACCTGGCACCGACAGGCGAGTTTCAACCAAGACATGCGGTGGCTATACCGATTAAATATCTACGATAATGTGGGTATTTGATTATATTTGATGATTACTTTGATTACCTTTGGTAACCATCACATTACAATGGTTAATGTAGGTAAAGACAATGTCATAAACCATCCCCCAGTCATCACCATTTTTATAGGTGCAAAGAGACAACACATTCCCAGTCATGGTTGTGGTTATGACATAACGTTTTACCCACATGAAAATCTGGGATTATCTCAGATATTGCTGTTGGAGAACAGTTTTTTTTGCGCGAGTTTCATGTTTAGATAACAAAGTCCCTGATTTCCAACAGATTCTTTGGGCGCCAGGACTGTCCAGGTACCATTGCTCCTTTGTGAGAGTTGATTTTTACTTGATAAGAATTGCGGTGTTGTGACCTTGCGAACGAACCATGGCGGGGAATTCACATCCTCGGCTGCTACTTGGTGACCACACCCGGCGGCTGCACCAGTCAGTAGTGATTCATATGAGATGGAGGGAACCAAGATCGTAGGCTGAAGTTTCTTTCCGTTAAAAAAATAGGGGGCTCTAAACCATTCTAAACCTTTATTCGGAAACATGACAGCTATATATCTGATATCTGTTGTCATCAGCAGATGTTGTTTCACCTCGGGGTTGTTTCAGCTCATGGAACCCATGGAGGCCTGGATGAAATGACCAGGGTTTTGGCGGCCCATGCCCTAAATTCAGACCAGACATGAAAAGTCTGCTGATTTGGAAAGTCAATGAACGTTGGAATTTTGTTGCTTCCTCTTTTGGGTGACATGCGGAGAATCAGCCAGTCCGAATTTGCAATGTGGATAATTCGCAAGCTGAACCACTAGTGTCTTGGCTGAAAACAGGTCTGAACCTGCCAGCACTGGTTTGAAGAAAACATTCAAAGGAACACACCCCTGTATTATTTGAATGACTCGTGGTTTCCTCTTGTCGGTTCCTTGGAACCGACCAACGTCTTGAGAGAGGAGATTCACGGTGATGATCAGTGCCCAGTGCCGTCGCCTTCAGTCGCATCTTCAGTCGCCCAGCCGGAAGGCTGTCTTTTGGTCAATGGTTAAATCTGGTTGTGCTACCCTCTGGTAATGACTAACATAGCTATTGAAAATGACCATTTATAGTGGTTTTCCCATTGAAAATGGTGATTTTCCATAGTTATGTTAGTTTACCAGAGGGTAAGTTTTGAGGAGTGAGCCAACACAATTTCTCTCACAGAAATCGCCCAAATCGCAGCATTTCAGATCAAGATGAAGTCAGACAAATTCTTCTGCAACATGGTGCAGCACGGCTTCAATCGAAACAGATCAGCCGATCAGCTGTGCAGCGACAAACTTTTGCGCACGTCACCTGGAGTCCACGTCGATTTTCCACTCGTTCCGCTTTTTTTTGGTTTGCAGAGTTCGGTGCCCAACAATGGCAGGCCAGGACGCGCATGAATTCTTTGGAAGAATGTTGAGACCTGTGATCTTGATGTCGGCTTGAGAAAGTGTTGCATCCACAATCCTGGTGCCAAAAATTGAGTGTCTATATATACATAATTATATGCATATATTATCATCTGAACATATAGATATATATATATACACATGAAAAAGATAATCAGCATCATCATCAGCAGCATCACCATCAGCATCAGCCCCAGCCCCAGCCCCAGCACCGCCACCGCCACCATCACCACCACTGTCACCACCACCGTCACCGTCACCGTCATCGTCATCCTCATCGTCATCGTCATCATCGTCATCATCGTCCTCCTCCTCCTCCTCATCATCATCATCATCATTTCTAATTCCCAACAGCAGGGCTTGTTGGGTTTCAATCTCTAGGGCTGGGGCTGGCTCGCGGGGACTTGCAGCCTTCAAAATCCGGAATGAACCCTGGAACCCTGGAACCCTGGAACCCTGAAACCTTGGAACCCCGGAACCCTGGAACCCTGGAACCCTGGAACCCTGAAACCTTGGAACCCCGGAACCCTGGAACCCTGGAACCCTGGAACCCCGGAACCCTGGAACCCTGAAACCCTGGAACCTTCAAACCCTGCGACCGTGGAACCCTGAAACCTTGGAACCTTGGCACCCGGAACCCTCAAGGATTCTGGAACCCTGCAACCTTGGAACCCTGGAACCTTGGAACCCTGCAACCCTGCACACCTGGCACCCTGCTGGGATCCTGGAACCCTGAAACCCTGGAACCATTGGAACCCTTGGAACCCTTGGAACCCTGGAAACCTTGGAACCCTGAAACCGTGGGACCCTGGTACCCTGGAACCCTGGAACCCTGAAACCTTGGAACCCCGGAACCCTGGAACCCTGGAACGGAACCCTGGAACCCTGAAACCCTGGAACCTTGGAACCCTGCGACCGTGGAACCCTGAAACCTTGGAACCTTGGCACCCAGGAACCCTCAAGGATTCTGGAACCCTCTGGGATCCTGGAACCCTGAAACCCTGGAACCCTTGGAACCCTTGGAACCCTGGAAACCTTGGAACCCTGAAACCGTGGGACCCTGGTACACTGGAACCTTGGAACCCTTGAAACCCTAAAACTTCCAAACCCTAAACTCTATGCGCGCTGCGCGCGCTGCATGCAATAAAGTAAACCCTAAAACTTCCAAACCTTAAACCCTAATGCGCGGTGCGCGCGCTGTGTCCCAGAGAAGTAAACCCTAAAATTTCCAAACCCTAAACCATCGTGTTATGCAACTTCCAAACCCTAAAGTTTAACCCGCGGTGTGCGCGCTGCATGCAATAAAATAAACCCTAAAACTTCCAAACCCTAAACCCTAATGCGTGCTGTGCGCGCTGCGTGCCAGAGATAAACCCTAAAACCTTCAAACCCTAAACACTAATGCGCGCTGCGCGCGCTTTGTGCAATAGAAATAAACCCTAAAATCTTCAAACCTGAAACTCTCGTGTCATAGAGGTAAAAACCCTAAAATTTCCAAACCCTAAACCCTAAACCCCTATGCGCGCTGCGCGCGCTGTGTGCCATAGAAGTACCCCTTAAAATCTCCAAACCCTAAACCATCGTGTCATGGAGGTTAACCCTAAAACTTCGAAACCCTAAAGTTCAACCCACGCTGTGCACGCTGCATGCAATAAAATAAACTATAAAACTTCCAAACCCTAAACCCTAATGCGCGCTGCGCGCACTGCGTGCCACACACATAAACCCAAAAACTTTCAAACTTTAAACCGTAACGCGTACTGCGCGCACAGCCTGCCATAGAGGTAAACGGTTAAACTTTCAAACGCTGCGTGCCATAGAGGCAAAGCCTAAAACTTTCAAACGCTAAACCGTAAAGCAGGCTGCGCGCGCTGCGTGCCATAGAGTGTTCCTCAAAAGTGATTACATGTCATACTTTAGTGGCATCCTCCAAATTCATTAGTCAGCCTTTGTTAATCCAGGGCCCATTTTACACATGTCATCTTCTTGGTCGTGGCGCCATTTCAGGATCACACTGATGACCTAAGCTTTGGCCTTAACTATTATGCAGGCAAGCGACATCAGCACGCTATGGTATTGGAAGACACAGGGTTTGCCCGTAGACCAGCCAAAAAATCGATTTTCCACACTGAACAATTGGATTTAACACATTTAGAATAGGAGCTCCGCCTGATTCAGATTTCATCACTTAAAAGGTACCCATGCCTGACTAGCCTTCATGACTTAAAGCGTAACCACACCCGACTTAAGGGAACCATGCCTGACTAGCCTTCATAAT
The DNA here is from genome assembly GCA_947184155.2 of Cladocopium goreaui. Lineage (NCBI taxonomy): Eukaryota > Dinophyceae > Suessiales > Symbiodiniaceae > Cladocopium > Cladocopium goreaui. The sequence continues at coordinate 200,155 of CAMXCT020000289.1, read as the reverse complement.
CAAGAGGTACCCACGACTTAACAGAACCCATGCCTGACTAGCCTTCATAATTAAAAGGTACCCATGCCCCTGAATTCAGTGAACCATGCCTGACTAGCCTTCACAATTAAAAGGTACCCACTGGAACCATGCCTGACTAGCCTTAATGACTTAAAAGGTAACTACACCTGACTTAATACCTGATTTACTGGTTTTGCCTGATTTTGGAAAAACGCAGGGCCGGAATTTTGCAGGGCGCGGGCCGGAATTTGCCGGGCCCGGGCCGGAATTTGCCGGGCTGGGATTTTGGGGTTGTGCCTAAATAGGATTTTTGCAAAAATCGTGCATGACTGAAGGGAACCATGCCTGACTAAACATCATACCAATCATCCCAAAAGAATCCAATAATTCCAGCAAGTGATGCCTGACCAATCACTGCGTCATAATAAACCGTTTGCCCCTCCCCACCCAATAATGAACACACGGAATAGTTTTTTGTATTTAGTGGGTATTTAGTATGAGGGTGCGAAACTTCCCCCTTGGTTAAAAAAACTAAATTGGAAAACATTTTTTAAATAACATCTAACTAAAATATTGCCAAAATTGGATTCCGAAGCTTCCCCCTGACATTAAATTGAAAACATTCGTTTAACAAAAATGAACTTTATATTTCAAAACCGATTGAATTCCTATTCAAAATCTAACTCAAATCTTGCCAAATTGGATTTCGAAGCTTCCCCTTATATTAAATTGAAAACCTTACTAATCCCCACCTCCTTTTACTAAACGTACCCTAAATGCTAAAATATTACATTGATTCCTTTTACTAGGGCCCGCGTTAAATTTTGGGAAATTTCAGGCTGGCCAGTTTGACTTTTAATTGATACCTTTTCAAAAACAAATTAAACATGAAGGTCCCATTTCAGGATTTCACCACCAAAAAATAAAAACTAGTCAGCCCCGGTGATTTTTTAAACTAGGGTCTTTTAAGGTCGAAAAAATGAGTATTTTATATTACAACGTTTATATAATATTGGGGGAAAACTTCGAAATCCACTTTTTGGCATTTCCTGGCAATATTTTTGCTGGATGTCAAAAGGAAATCTAATCGATTCTTGAAATCGAAAAAACATAGTTTTTTTTTATTAGTGTTTTTAATTTAATCTTAGGGGAAAACTTCGAAATCCAATTTTTAGCAATATCTTAATTATATGTTAGACAGAAAACTAATCGATTTTGAAACAGTTTTTTTAAAAATATATTAGGGCTGGTAATTTAATATTAGAGGAAACATTTCGAAATCCGGTTTTTGTTTTTATTTTTGTTACTACAATTTAAAAGGAAATCGAATCGATTTCAAAAAAGAAAAAAATCATATTTTATATTAGGTTTTTTTAATGTAATATGAGGGGAAAACTTCAAAATCCAATTTTTGACCATATTCTAATTAGATTTCAAAAGGAAATCTAATGAATTTTGATATAGAAAAAATAGTCTTTGATATGAGGGTTTAATATGAGGGGAAAGCTTCGAAATCCGATTTCTGGCAATATCTTAATTTGAATTTACAAGGAAATCTAATCGATTCTGAAATAGAACAAATTTAGTTTTTTATATTGGAATTTTTCATGCAAGATTAGGGGAAGCATCGAAATCCAATTTTTGAACATATTTTAATAATTGGATTTTAATTTGATATTAGGGGAAAGCTTCAAAATCAATTTTTTGTTTTTTTTCCATTAGATTTCAAAAGGAAATCTAATCGATTTTGAAACAGGAAAAAAAACAAAATGATATTAGGGTTTAATATAAGGGAAAAGCTTCGACATCCAATTTTTTGGCCATATTTTATTTAATTTTTAAAAGGAAATCTAATCGATTTCGAAATAGAAAAAGATTCATAGTTTTTTATGTTGGGGGTTTTTATTTGATATTAAGCTTCGGAATCCACTTGTTTGCCATATTTTAATTGGATTTAAAAAGAAAGAAATCTGATCGATTTTGAAATAGAAATATGTGTATATATATATATATGTGTGTTTTTTATCAGTATTAGGGGGAAGCTTCGTACCCTAATACTAAAGACCCCCCCCAATACTAAAAACTCCTCCAGGTGTTTGTTATTTGGGTGGGTGGGTGAAGGGGCGACTGTTTAGCAACAGGGGGAAGGGATTAAACTGTTTTTTGTTTCTAATTTCAAAATCCATGAAAATAATCTTTAAATAGAATACTGCCAAGAATAGGATTTCGAAGCTTTCGCCTAGTATCAAATAAAACACCAACACCTGAATTAAAAAAACTGAAATTGACGATTTTAAAGGACGGACCCCAATAAAAGACACCCCGGTGTTGACTAGTTCCCCACCTGCCAGGTGAGGGTTGTTAGATTTTATGTCAGTTGCCTCCTCCTGCCTCGTCCTCCTCCTCCTCCTCCTCTCCTCCTCTCCTCCTTGTCCTCCTCGTCCTCCTCGTCGTCCTCCTCGTCCTCGTCGTCCTCCTCGTCCAACTGCGACCCGCGATCCACAGTGTTCTCTGTCGGACCTCAACCACGACCATCCACGCCCAGTGTGCCCTGCCGGACCTCAACCACGACCATCCGCGCCCAGTGTTCCCTGCCGGACCTCAACCGCGAGTATCCGGGCCCAGTGTTCCCTGCCGGACCTGAACCACGACCATCCACGCCCAGTGTTCCCTGCCGGACCTCAACCGCGAGGATCCATGCCAAGTGTTCCCTGCCGGACCTCAACCGCGAGTATCCACGCCAAGTGCTCCCTGCCGGACCTCATGTAGGAAGATATGGGACAAAGAATGTGCAGAAGAAAGTTAGAAAGAATGTCAGAAGATATGCCAGATAGAATGCCAGATAGAATGCCAGAAGATATGTCAGAATATATGCCAGAAGATATGCCAGATAGAATGCCAGAAGATATGTCAGATAGAATGCCAGAAGATATGTCAGATAGAATGCCAGAAGATATGCCAGATAGAATGCATCAGATTTGCCAGATAGAATGCCAGAAGATATGCCAGAAGATATGTCAGATAGAATGCCAGAAGATATGCCAGATAGAATGCCAGAAGATTTGCCAGAAGATATGCCAGATAGAATGCCAGAAGATATGTCAGAATATATGCCAGAAGATATGCCAGATAGAATGCCAGAAGATATGTCAGATAGAATGCCAGAAGATATGCCAGATAGAATGCATCAGATTTGCCAGATAGAATGCCAGAAGATATGTCAGATAAAATGCCAGAAGATATGCCAGATATAATGCCAGAAGATTTGCCAGATAGAATGCCACAAGAAAATGCCAGAAGATATGCCAGATAGAATGCCAGATAGAATGCCAGAAGATATGTCAGATAGAATGCCAGAAGATTTGCCAGTAAGAAAATCTATAAATGTCATGGTGGGGATCACACGAAGTAAAGTAATTTTTTATTCTTTGGGGTGAAACCCTCACATGGTACCTTCATTTTTAAAATTGTTTCCTCAAGGGGATCAATTAAAAATCAAATTAACCAATTTGACATTTCCCAAAATTGGAAATCGCACCTAGTTTTTGTCATTTGGGGGTATTTTTCGTAATAGGGAGAAAGGATTAGCAAAAGAATGCCTGATCAAAATGATGCTGATTCTGTGTGTTACAATCTTTTTGCCCACTACAGTGTCTACAGGGTTACAAGGGATGCCGTGCCAGCTAGAGTCCCAAGTCCATTCAACCAACACCCTAATCGATGAAGTTGGACTTGTTGAAATGGAAGTGGGACTGGACCAGTTGACATGGGGCGATGCTGACCTTCAACGGGAGCTTCGGCGCCTGAAGGACAACAGTTTGAAAATTCCGAACCTGAAATATATTTTCAAAATTGCCTTACTAAGAGTGATCCCCACCCTGACACACTATTCTGACATAGTTTCTGACATATCATCTGGACGATATGTGGCATATATGTTCTGACATACTATCTTACATTCTTTTCTGAGATTCGATTTGACATTCTTTCTGGCATCCTATCTGGCATCTATTCTGACATACTTTCTGGAATATACTATATTCTGATCCTGCCTTGCCATGAGTTTGGGCTGGGAGTGCTTTTATTTGCGTGGATCAATGCCAATGGCTTGAATATCCACCAAATGTTGGTTTCACATGTTTGCACCCAATGATTGCCATTACCATTGATACCCCAAAATGGCCAGGTCCTGAATTTGAGAGTAGGTCCTGAAAAGTTTTCTGGGTAATTACTGAAAAAACAAGACTTTGGCACAGGGTCTGAAAAAAGACGTAGGTGGAAGATTCAGGTATGCTGTTGGGTTGCAAAGCTGGGTTAATTGTTGATGGCTAATTATCTCCCAGAGAGCCTAGACATGAATTTATAATAGTGGTAACATCATCATCACCACTACCATGCCCTACTCCAGCAGCCACTGCAGACCTTGCATTTCTTGCACCGGCCGAGACGCCTGTGGCGTCGGGAGTCCCGAGTCCGTTGGACGATCGTTTTTTCAGATTTATCCAGAAGGGTACATCTGCAAAGATGTGGATTTACCCATTTAACAACAAGGTGATTTAGTGATATATTCATGTTATATATATACATATGTATTGTTTATTTATTTACTGTATCTATCTATTTATTTATTGATTTATTTTAAGGCGTACATAAGCTACTATAGTCATTTGTAATCAAGAATCGGATTCTGTACCCAAGGCCGTCGGTCTCGCACTTCAAGGTGGCTCTGCTGGAGAAGTTGGGAAATGAGTGTGTCTTCGGGACCCCACAAAATTATGGAAAGTCATGGCTGGTGAAAACTGCTGGAAATTGTGATAAACATTCATGTGGTTGAAATCAATCAGATGATGAACATGAAGGTTGAATGGATTTCAGCATGTGACACCCTTTTTCAGTGACTTTTCTAGTTGGTTCCGAAAACATCGCTGCAATGCTTCTATCATACTCCATCTTGGTCATAGATGACAAGTGCTGCAAGGCTTGCCAGTTGATAGAGCAGGGATCAGAATCCCAATTACCATCAATTGCCAGAGCATATATGCCTAGAACATCCTAGAACAGAATTCATCAGAGCTATATGACATTATATGACATTATATGACATTATATGACCCTACTAACTTGGTGAAACTTGGTGAATCTGAGGGGAGCTGAGTGCCTCAGCACTCCATGCTGCCAGGGCCATGAACCGCGGCCACGCAACGTGGCGGCCATGTCGGCCGTGGCCACCGCACCCATGGCACTGATGGCGCTGGCTGCGGTGAACGTGGCAAGGCCACGCAGGCGACGGAACCGGTGGTGGAAGCGGTGGTTCCGCGGTGGAAGTGGAAGATACTGAACCTGAAAATTGGACCTCAAATCTAGCTGTTGCTGGAAAAATTGGAGATTCATCTTTTTTTGGAATTGGAATGGGGGGAATGTGGTAAAGCCATGTAAAACCAATAATGGATGGCTTATGCCAACCATTTATGGTGGCATGGTGTATTGGGTTTACCGGTTTACCACAGTCAGAGATGTCAGAGCTCAGTTGACAAAACCGGGCTGGTCAGTTGATGCCACTTGACGGGGCTGCGGCTTCACAGCTGGGAGGTCTGCACAGCGCCGTTTTTCGAAGAACTTGAAGATTGTCTGCCAGGCAGCTGGCTCCAAGCAGGTGGCATGCCATGGCAATGGTTGATGATAGATAATGTGGGCAACCCAATAACAAACCTAGCATTTGGAGATGGTGAAAACAACGCATAAAAATTGTGATGTTGAAGATGGTTTATCATTGGGTTTACCACATTAGATGGTTGAGTTCTGAGTCAAACTTTGGTCTTGGCTGATGTCCAATGTGGATGCTTTGCTCCTAGGACAGCCATTTGGCCATGTGTGGTGAAGGGAAAGGGTGATGTATCCAGGCAATTGTCAGTGGCAGTGGCCAAATTTCACTCCTTGCAGCCGGTCTGTTTCAACTGGAGAGCCTTTTCTTGAATGGCTTTTGGAATGCTCAGGGTGAATACCACAGGCCGCCGCCGGCCCGGCCTTTCATATCTCACAGCTGGCCACCGAAAAACCACATGCTACGACTGAATGTGTTCATCGCAGTTTTTCGAGGAATCATCCAACTTATCCAGAATAGATGGTTAATATATGGTTAATATATGGTTAATCTATGGTTAATCTATGGTTAATCATTCAACTTATCATCATTTTCTTGAGGGTCTTAAAACACCAAGCATGTTAAGTGGTATTTGAGCTGTGCCCAAATAGATTAATTGATATGGTTTTCCCAGCATGTTGAAGGTTTCGTCCTTTTCTATGTCTCTGGGGGTCATGGTTGGATTATGTTCCCTAGCGCTGACGTTCAAGATTTCCGAAACATATAGGTTTTGGACCCTTTCCACTATCAAATCATCCACCAAACAGAGAAACATGTAACATGTTATATATATATATATGTGTGTTTGCTGATATGTTTGCATATATACAAATGACAATTAACTATCTATAGTATATACACATGTATAGATATCAGTAGCTCCCTGGTTAATCTTTTGCATCTGCCATGGACGTGGAACAAGTCCATGTGAGCATCGTGGGTCCGGGCACGGTTTCTATTGGCTGGGCCAGTGAGAGCGGACGAAGCGATGTAGTGGAGTTGCTTAGCACAGCGGGGATAGGGTTCTGCTGGATTGACAGGTGGGGTATTGGATCTAAATGTTCATACTATGATATGGCGAACATGACGATATATTATTATGTATATAATATATTATAATATGGGAACCTATGGTTCCCAGTGTTTTTGCTTTTCGTTTTTTTGGACTTGTACTCAGATTGCATACCAACACTGGACTTGTTGGCTTTCCCATGACATGATCAACCGAGAGGCTGGTTGTAGGGAAGCCTTGCTTCTCGGGCCCGGTCCCTTTTTTCCGGGACCGGGACCGAAATGGTGTTGATTTTCCCCATTTTTTTGGTGGCTTTTAAAAATTGCAGCAGTTTTTCTTAAGATCAACATCCAGTTTTTTGATGTTTTTTGGTGTACCTGCTTCTGGTGTTGCTTTTTTCCCCAAACGGCTGAGGGTCCAAGAGGTGGACGAACATCAAGCGCCACTGGGGGATCTGCAAAGAGTCAGGCATCTGGCTGGGCTCAGAAGTTGTCAAAAACTTTTTCAACTCATAGCATGGTCACATCCAATGCCATCATTCATAGAATTGGATGATGGGAAAATTTTAACCGGAAAGCCCAACCAATTTGATGGTAAAAACATGTAAAAACCATGGTTTCCGGTTAAGATTTTCCCTTAAACCAACCCAATGCCATGATTTTTCATCCAATCCCACCATCCCCTGTGACCCAGCTCCACCAGCGACACCTACGAGCTGCAATGCGGTCGGCGCTTTCACCTCAATGGCCCCTGTGCCATGAGCCAAAGGCCACCGCCAGGAATCGATTTGCCACTTACGAAGGGAGAACGGTGATCTATATTAACTGTGGATTGGCAGTAAGACTATGGGAAAACCAGTCCTTGTGTATATATATATATATACTGTATATATAATAATAATGATAATATTAATAATAATAATTATTATTAATAATATATAATAATATATAATAATAATATATAATGATAATAATAATAATGGCAATTATATAAAGATGGCAATGGACAATAATTGCAATCCTCAATAAACGCCATGATTTTCCCATGAAAACTCATTCACAAACAGGGAACATATTTAAACCAGGTATAAGATGGTATGATTTTCCCATTGATGGGTGATTTTCCCATGAAAACCCTCCATTCGTAGGTGATTTCGAATTGCCATGTTTGATCGAGGCAGCCTGTTCGTTTGCAGCTTGGCAGGTACCGGAGCCCGCTGCTGTTGCAAGCGCGAGTGACCCTGGAAGCGGGGCGGAAATACCGTGGCTTGTCGCGATAGAGGCGATTTTGTGGATGATTTGGGGATGGTTCAGTAAATTTTGTGGATGATTTGGGGATGGTTCAGTAAAACACTTAAATTTGTGGATGATTCAATTTGTTTTTTTCCGGGGGACCACTTAAATTTCAGTAAACCATCGATAGGGGTAGCTTTTTTTTCGATCCCTAGCCGTTTCAGTGAGAGGAGTCAACATTGAAGCACTAAAAGTAGGGATTTAAACCACGCTGAATATGGTGAACCTATAGTGCCACAAACCTAGCAGTTGGGATGATTTGTAGCATCCATGGCATGTCATCGCAGGGTTGGCTTCCCACTAAAGATGAAGCTGATGGGGCTCCTGTAATTTTTCCCTGAAATATACCCTCTGGTTATGTCACAATAGCTATTGAAAATGACCATTAATAGTGGATTTTCCCATTAAAAATGGTGATTTTCAATAGCTATGTTAAATTACCAGAGGGTATCCATTGATTGAACAAAAATGAAGAGACTGAAAAGATGAAAACTACAGCAAAAGCTGACATGGATAGGAATCTAAGGCCGATGTGATGGGTGGCTTGTTCCGGTCATTTTGGTTTCAAGGGCATTGATGGTCACCTCAGATCTCAGTGTGTTCCTTTTTTAAACGTTCATGGTGTAGCTTTCATCCACCATTTGGTCCCCGTTCATGTTGATTAACATATCCGTTGCATCATACTGATTTGGCAAATCCAAAGTTTTTTGTGGTGAAATCACCACAATTGCCTGCAAACTCCTCCTGGTTTTGGTGAAACATCATGCCTTTTCGAGCAAACATATTTTTAAAACCTAAGTTTTGGATAGTTTTGGGGGTTCAAAATGTTCAAAGACTATGAAACCACCATATTTGGTATTTCTTCATCATTTCTGGTGGAATTTCTTCACCAGGTTACCGCCTTGGTGGCGGTGCCTGGCGCCGGCTGCGGCTGCCTCCGAAACGAGATGTTTCTACGGTGGTGAAGGTGGCGATGGTGGGATGCTTGGAGGGTGAAAGGAGGGGATGGAGGATTTCTTTGGGTTATTCATGGGTTATAAATAAAGTTATAAATGCTGGTTGGTGGTTTGGAACATTTTTAATTTTTCCATAATATATGGGAAGAATGATCCCAACTGACTATATAATATTTTTCAGAGGGGTTGAAACCACCAACCAGAATGGATTACTGTATTATTAGTGAGACTTAGAAATCATGGATTCATCATGTTATAAATGATGGATGAATAATGAGTTATTAAAGATTTTTGGGTTGTTAACAACAAGTTATCATAACCAGTATTACTATATCATGTTTTTTATGCCATTGTTGATTGATTATTATTGGTTATTGTTGCTTGATTATGAATATCACCAAATTGGATTCTTAGTTGATTATTATTATCATTATGGATCCATTATTATATAACGGGTGAATTATTAGTGGTTAGACATTATGGATGAAACCATATAATATTACTAAACCACGGAATAATTGTTTTTTTGGTCTATGCATACCATGGCGAATGGGTTGTTAATGGTTAGGAATGGGTTGATAAAGGCTTTCGGCACAAGCAGTGAGTGCTGAGACCTTTCTTGTGGCATGACCTTTCACGCTCATTTATCTCATATTTGTTTTGATTCCTTGTTCGACTCATTCCACAGGTTCAGCACTTTACTTTATTCTCTCATTGGCAGAGGTCCAAGACACTATTCAATTCTTTACTTTACAACCTAGGGTCCGCAAACGCATCCGTGACTCTGCGATGGAATTGGAACCGACTGATGGCAAAGATGTACAAGCAGAAGCATCAGCACCTATCAGCGAATCACAGACAGAAGCCTTAGACACCGAGGCAGAATTGAGCAAGTTGACCCCAGAACTGCAAGCAAAATTCAAACAGCTCCTTGCCCAGGAAACAAAGCATTTGTCAGAACGCACAGATAGCACAGGATCAGTGAAAGAACCCCCGCCAAAACAACAAAAGGTTGAGGTAGATGACGATTTTCAGGCATTCCTTAGTTTCCTACCAGAAATCGACCTCGAATGGGGTGACCTCGACCCAAATGTACAACAGAAGCTGCGCTACTCACAGCAGGCACGAGAAGATTTTAAAGCCTTACACCACCAGAAGCAAGAGATCAACACCTATGATCCAGTGACCGGGCACATCACCACCACACAGCCCAAAAAGCGACCCTTTGAGGAACAGTACAAGCCCCCTGAGATTGAGGCAGCAGACAAGCAGCTCCAGCAGGCGATGATGCAATATCACGAGCACCAAGTATTACCAGGATTACAGCACTTGACCGAATGCTGCCAAAACTTTTAGGGTACGGTGAGCCAAGAGATTCTGTTGCTACAGCATATGACTGACCGCCACTCATTGCAGCTGAGATCTTTGGAGCAGAGCAGATGCAACAAAACCATCCTTCTCAAGAACCTCCCGCCGGTGGGTTTCACGAAGACTCAGTTAGACCGCAATGTGCAGTACTTGTTGAATGATGCAAACCTCGCATGGGACCGACTGGCGGCAATGCACAACCATGTAGTTACTACTGACGCAGCAGTGCTTCGATTAGAATTTCTCACAGAGGAAGACGCGAAGATCTTTTTTCAAGCCATGAAACGCCGCAAGCATCATTGGTTCTTCAATGGGCAGCAGGAAGCCAAAATCCGGGTTGAGCATGATCAGCCGGTGGAGGACAGGTTGGCACTCCAACCATTTTATGCACTGATTGACATGTTGTCTCCGCATTTTGGAAATGATGGCACAAACGCTTTGCAGATGGACAAGAACACCTTGCAAGTTTGGCCGGGATCAGAGCACCAGGACCAGAACATGTTGGCCCCGGTATCTTACCGTTTGGATCCCCATGCGCCTCGGCGCTACCTGTGTACAGTGCTGATTCGAGAGGACGTTCATCACATTCTTGTTAGAGACTTCCATGCAAAATTCCAAAACAGGATGAAAGCCACACTGCAGCTCACACAAGCTCTCACGCGAGCTACACAAGACAGAACCACCACAGCGCGACATGCTTGGCAAAAAAGTTTCGACATCAGCAACACCCCCAACCCGCTCAAAGCTTTCCCATACCAGATCCATTTTGTTAACATCTCCCATGACTTGATCAAGCTCCTGGAAACGCACCCCGCCCTGCCGCTGCAAGGCACAGGTGGATTGACAGCAGTCGTAGCCCAGGCTTTTGCAGATTATGGTATCAACGTTGAGGATTATGGCAAAGGAGGCAGCAAAGGAAAATCCCGACCCCTCCAAACCCCCCCGCAGCAAGCTGCCCCTGCAGCATGGCATACAAAGGGCAAAGGCAGCGCCAAAGATAAGCGACCAAGGCAGCAAAATTGGCAAGACCGATCCCCAGACCAGACCTGGTACCCCTCTGACAGGAGGCCCGATGGCAACAACGATCCCCAGCAAGACACATACCATGCACAGAGACAGACAGCAAAACCCCAAGCAGGGCAACCACGGCAGCGACCATATCAGACAACGGGTAAGGGCAAACACAAAGGCAAGCATCAAAGTTTGGCTGAGGTCATCCTGTGCAAGCTATGTTTGTGTGCATTGGGGGCCAACCGACTATGCCAGCAATGTTGGGACAATGACCTCCCCTCGGACTTTGACCAAAAGCAGGAAATTCAATCTTATCCGCTTTATTGTCCGGGAAATAAGGGAAACTCTGCTTGCAATCAGCTCCTTGGTTTTGGCAACTGCCCATTTGTGTATTGAGCATCGCAATTATTGGAAATCCAAAGCAGCGCTGTCAGTCCACCCTGGTTTCTCGCCCTTTCAGAAAGCTGCTCACCTGGTACTTGACAGGGCACTCCATGACCTTGATCTGGTAAGTGCGGATTCGGAAATCAAAACCGATTGGCTTGATGACATGCGACTTGCCTATGACCAGGATGACCAAAGTGGCAACTACCATTTTGCTGAATGGGTTTTGATGACTTACGCCGACTTAGAAGGCTTTGAAAACCTTCTGCAGTCAGGTAGGCAACCTTATTGCTTCCCGGACTGGGGCGCGCCTGGCCAGCTCCCATCGCATGGCATTTATTTTGGAGACAAAGATCAACCTTTGTTGATGCAAACATTTTGGTCTGCGCACTATTTTGGTGCCCTTCTCCAGAAATACTATGGCCAAAACTGGCAGCGCATCGTCCCCGGATATACGGCAGAGTTTTTTCAAGCTTTTGACATTAGATTTGCGGCTCTTTTGCCCTGGGACTATATGGTGGCTGCCTCATTCCGAATTGCACTGATCCAGGAAAGCGAGGCTAGACGTGACAGGTCAACTGAGCCGATCCCGGGCCAATGGCATATGGACAATGTTGAGTGGCTTGTGCAGGAAGTCCTGGAAGGTATCCCCCGCAATCAAGATGTTATAGATTACGTTGCCAGCAAATGGGCTGAAATTATCTCAGAAGATGACTTGCTTTTTGATTTGTTTGTAGGTAACCAGCCCTACAGCAACAATGTGGTTCGTGATCTTGCTGCATTTGCCACGTATTATTCTGATTTAATGTACTGGCAGTTTGCACGCATGTATTCCATAGCCTTGCCCAAACAAACCAAGGCGCAGGTGCAATGCCCAAATCAGCAGATGCATCTGCTTTTTGATCGAATTGTTCAATATTTGGCAGTTGACGACCCGCAATGGGTTCTCCAAAGGGGATCTAACAACAAGGGGAATATTATAGAAACATTGTTTTTGTATCTTGCAGAGCACGGGTTTCACGAAATTGTAATTCGAACCATGTGGGTCATCCTGCAGCACCAGGCCAGGGACGGACATTACCCCTGGCTGGTGGCTGTAGCCCGCTGACTAGTGTGGACAGCTCAACCAAGCTCACTAATGACTGGCAGTATTTATATCAACCCCTTTTCCTTTTTTTCCTGCAATGGGCTCCACCTGGTATCCAAAGAAGAAAACATTAAGGACAAGCAGCACATTAAGGCAAAGCTGCGCAATCTCGACAGCCTGGGGTCAGAAGACATTACTTCTCCAAGCAGCGATTCACCCGAATATTGTTGGCTTTATAATCTTTATAAGCCACCTATGCTTGTTTCTCCGGCTGACCCCAGTGCTTGGTTATTTCTCACTGTCAAAATCCCGCTTGCAAGCTCGGCAACGGGCCAAGCATCAGTTGGCACATTAAGGAAGCCAAGTATCCTGGGGCACATTAAGGTTAGACCCAGAACTGAAGGCAAGCGTATCAGTTTGCTCCACCAGAAAAAAATTGCAGATGACTCCATCCCGATAAGCTTCTATTCTCAGGTAACATTCCACCCATATTCAAGTTGGAACAAATATATGCATTCTATTCATGGCAACTATCCCACTCACCAATGTTGCGGATGTTATTCGACCCCATGGATATTTTTTCACAAAATGCCAAAGTGCTTTTATGGACAATATTTTTCACTTCCCAATGGATATTTAGTACATAGGTTCCACACATGCAACATGCATCTATCATTGTGGTATTATCATAAGGGTCTGAGAATATACAGGTCCTTCACTGGGGACCATATGAACTCATTATGGAAGCAACTCACTGCAGCGGGGGCCGCCAGCGGCAAGCCGGGAGACCACGGTCGAAGCCTAAAGTGGTTGAATCGAAATCATAATTCAAAGCTCCGGCAAGCAACGGCAAGTGGTCACGAACCCCGCAGCCAGGCCGAGGGACGGACGCACCAGAATCTCCGTTCAGTTGAATCTATCTCCCGCCGGCTACAAAATTATCGCAGCACACGGCAGTTAAACAGATGCAACTATAGAAAATGGAACGCTCAAGTAAGGGAGGCCGGTTTTTTCACCCTTGCCTGCCTCCACGGTCCCTCGGAAAGGGTGAAATTGAGCACACACCAAATACGCAGAGCGTACCCGCCACACACCTGCAAACCTACCCTTGTTTCGCGCGCAGAGTTTTTCCACCGATATGTTCAAAAATCACTGTTAGATCTCCCGCCTTCCCGGAACCTGTCTTTTCGATACCCGCTTCCTCATTTCACTATCCACTCCTGGAATCTTGAGACCCTCATCGGTCTCTCTAAATATGAGATGCTGTCAGATACGTTGCAGAAATTCTCTGTCAAATTGCTTTGCATGCAAGAAACAAAATCAGCTATCTCCAATGAAATTGCCGAAGGTGCATATCGATACCTTCTTTCCGGCACACCTGAAGAACCATACGCTGGAGTTGGATTTGCGGTTCATTGTTCCTTACTCCCGTTTGTTCATGATTTTCATCCCTTTTCGGGCCGCATTGCAATATTGATTCTGAATACCAAGCCCCGCAAAATCGCGCTTTTTTCCATCTATGCTCCTTCCCAGCTGGCGGATTCCGACGCTGACTTCCAACGCAAACATGTCTTCTGGGATGACCTCACAGATATCGTTCAGGAATATTCGCGCAGTCACCAAATTCTCCTTCTGGGCGATTGGAACACAAGATTGTATTCCAACCATGTGTCAAGCATGCCTGACTTTGTAGGCCCAGTTATTTTTGCCCCCACCCGAGCTGATGATGAAACTATTGTGCACACTAACCTGTATCATATGTATGATTTCCTCGCAGCCACAGATACATGTATAGTCTCCACATTCCGTCCTCGGCCTTACCACAAACTGGTAACAGACAGAGAAATCAACTCTGCCCCGGACGCTAGTCCGTATGCGCCCTTGCTTGACCATTTCGCAGTCCTCGACCATGTCGTGTGCCCCCGTGACTTCAAAAAATATTTTCGTGTCATACGTACTGTCTTGGAAGCAACCCTTCCTTGGTTTCATCGACACTTTCTTCTGGAGGCCAATGTTACCCTGCCCTCTTTTGTGCCTCAACCTTCTCCTTTTCGGACCCCTACTCTCATGTGTGACACTCGTCAACTCAAACAAGGACTCTCGCTTGCTATTCAAAAACAGCTTGATCTTTCCTTTTCTCAGACCACTCCCTGCCCAGTTCCGGAACATCAAATTCCTTCTCTATCTTTATATACTGATGGCTCCTGTCCCAACAACAAGGCTGCATATGGCAACCCTGCTGGTTGGGGTTGGGTTCTTCTGTCCGACCCACCAGTTGATGGATATGGCCCTGTCGGCTGCGGCCTGCCTTTCCATGTAATAGGCTCCAACAACACCGCCGAATTGCAGGCTCCTCTCGAAGCTTTTGATTATTTATCACGTTTTCCACCGACTCAGCCAGTAACATTCTTCTTTGATTCGCAATATGTCCTCGACATCCTCCAAGGTACTAGCGTGCCTGATTACCATCTCCCACTTATTGAGCTCCTTTTCCATTCCTTATCCTTCACACTCACTCGAGTTCACTTAGCTCTCGCCAAGGTCCAAGCACATGTTGGCATAGAAGGAAATGAGCGTGCTGATGCAAATGCAAGCAAAGGCACGCATCAACTTGCGCCAATAGGCAGGCACGCATCCACTCCTCCTTTGCCTCTACTTTCTCAGGCCCCAAACATTCCCCTCTCCTTTTCACAAGCGCCTATTTCACAGCAATCTGACCATCTTGCATGCGTCCTTACAACAGCGGCTACCCATTCCCTCCCACGTAAAACAATGTCAGTGCGTAAGCCGTACCTGTCCTCCACCACGCGGCAACTTATCTCTGGCATTACATCTGATCAGCATTCTCCTGATCAAATTCACCTCCGCAAAGTAATTAAAAAGTCTGCCAAACAAGCAAACGCTGGATTTTGGATCAAATAACTCGTGACCACCAAGGGGACACGTCCTCTCAATGGCGGACTATAAGGCATTTACGCGCTACCTACCAACCGCGCACCAAACAAGTACGCTTTCCAGATGGAAGTCTCTCCACAGCAGGGGCCAAACCTGAAGCGCTTGCTCAACATCTTGTTGCTGATGTTTGGAATTCAGTTGATCTTCCACCTCTGGACTCCACGCCGTTGTATCCACCCCAAGACTGTAACCTTCAACCCTTCACAATAGCTGAACTCTATGGAGCGCTCAAGCGGTCTAAAGTCGGAAAAGCACCTGGCCCAGATTCTATATCCATGGATTGGATAAAGGTGTCTCCCTTACAGTTTGAACATTTACTCCTGGCTCATTATAATTCTTGTTTCTTCGCCGCTGACGCTCCAGACAGTTGGAAGTTGGCTCGCGTAGCCATGATCTACAAGGGTAAAGGAAAAGATCCGCGATCACCATCTAGTTATCGTCCAATCTCACTAGCAAATTCCTTTTACAAACTATATGCTTCAATGCTCCAACACCGCATCGCATCTTCGATTGATTATATTCTGTCACCCCATCAGTTCGGCTTTCGTAAATCAAGATCTACTTCAACTCCGGTCTTTTTGATTCGGAGACTTCTCGAACATTTTGAACGTCATACTACATCTCTCTACCTTTTATTCCTGGACTGGCAGCAGGCTTTCGACTCGGTCTCCCGCGAAGCGGTGCAGACAGCTCTTGTTAGGTATGGCCTGCCAGAGGCGATAATCAACCCTGTCATGGCCCTCTTTCAAGACTGCAAATTCTTTGTCCAGGACGGGTCTTTCTGCTCGGAAACATATTCCCAAAATCGTGGGATCCGCCAAGGCTGCCCAATCTCTCCGTACCTTTTCATCGTTCTTCTTTCTTCTGTTATGGCAGATGTATCCATTCAATTCCAAAATTCTTATGGTTATACCCCCTGGGTCCACTCAGCTGTGCACCCTCTGCAGCATCTTGAATTCGCAGATGACACAGCTCTCATGTCTCGCAGTCACACCACCATCCACCGCCTGCTTCATATCCTCCAGTTCCAGGCTTCCAAGCGGGGCCTGCTCCTCAACCGTGATAAATGCCAACTCCTTCGGTTGCATACGGACCATGATGTTTCGCTTTCTACTACTTTCACCCCGTCGCGTCCTTGTCAGTGTCAACATTGTGGGGGCATTGATCCATTGCCCCATCCTTGCCAGGTGGTGGACCATCCTACCTGCCTTGGTGTTGTTCTTGATGCCTCGGCTTCCTCTTCTCCTGACTGCCTGCGCCGTTTCAGCCAGGCCTCCTCAGCTTTCCGATCCCTCTTCCCACTTTTCTCCAACAAATCCATCACCGTTAAAAGGCGACTGCAACTACATAACCAGATTGTTCTGGCAATATTGCTGTACGGTTCTGAGTCACAAACATACACTCCAGCCCAGCTCCAGAGATTCAACGCGCTGCACTTCAAGGTTCTGCGTCAAATATTTGGCGTCAAAAGTTCGTACTATCACCGGGTTCTTGCCCCCTCTTCAGATAGTTGTTCCAATGCTTTTCTAGCACGCAAAGCAGCTGCATTTCTCCCCTATCAGCTTACTCCCTCGCAAATTATTTCTCAAAAACGCCTGCAATATTTGGGACATATCATGCGCCACCCTTACTCACTTGAACATGCCATGATATTTGGCCCATCCCATTCATTCTTGCGATTATCTTCTCCTTACAGACGTGGAGCTCCCAGAGCCCACTGGTATGAACTGGCATTCACTGAAGCGTACCACCGGGTACATCTTGTAACTATGAACCAACATCCGCGTCCTTATGAAATTCACCACCCTGGGTATGGAACAGCCACCTTGGACCTCCATAAAAGCTACCAAGGCTCCCATATGCCTACCTGGTTTGACAACACCAAACAATTCAGACAAATTTCTCCATTTTGGCAGGATCGAAGTAAATGGGGTCAATTAGTAAACCCTTACTGCCAGGATACTTAGCTTGTGTGCCGCTGTCATGTTTTCCGAAAGGTTACACGGAAAGCATTGCGCGAGTCAAAAAAATGGGTTGATAAGGGCTTTGAATTGGATATTTAATGGTTATTTATAACTATGGCACTATTGATGGGTAAAAATACTGTATGACTTTTTGAGCATACCACAAAATTAAGGCTTATCAATGGCTCATTCATCATTATTCCCATTGATAGTAGTGATACTAATACAGACCCCATCAATTTTAGTGGAGATCTACCATGTTCTAAGTTATGCGTTTTTATACCCATAAGAATAATGGTTAAAAGTAAGACAGCAACAGTTGCAACGTCCCCCTGGTGATTTACTGATGCTATGAATCGCTATTTGTGTTTGTGTTGTGACTGTGAATCTACAGATTATGCAAGACTCACATGGTTTTCTGCTTGGTAGCTTCAAGTACCCTCTGGTAAACGTTTACATAGCGAACTGGAAAATCACCATCTTTAATAGGCAAATCAACTATTTCTATGGGCCATTTTCAATAGCAATGTTAAATTACCAGAGGGTATACAACAAGAAAAAATGTGTGATTTGTGTGTCTTTCAATCCGCTCCTGGGATGATTCCCAGGCTCTTGGCTGGGTTTTCACTGAGGAGATATTGGTCAGACCAGCAACAGTGCTGCCACCTGCAGAGATATCCGTGCGCATGCTGATGAATTGGACTTGGGGGTGATTTTAGGCTGGGAAGACAGCAATGCACAGCAGATCCCAGGTGAATTTCTTGGAGGTACACTTAGACACAGATAGAGGATAGACCAGGATAGATGAAGCAGTTTTTCTAGTGTGGAGGTGCCTGGTGAACCTATCTTGTTCTTTTCACCAAACAAGCTGCACATATCATAATTTTACTGGATCTCTTTTGCCTTTTTGATGCCCCAGCAACCATCTGACCGATGCTGCGGGGGAGTTTTCAGGTGACCTTTCCTATGCCGACTCCAATGCGAGCCGCTGGGACAGCTTTCATCGACTCTTTGATTTGCAGGGCTGTGCTGATCTTCCGTGGTTGGTGCTGCCCGGCAACCATGACTGGGTGCTGCGAAAAAGTCAGGGGCCACTTTGGGTATAGCTCTGTGATTTCAATCCCCAGTAGTTTGCTATTGAAGCCATGGCCCAGTCGAAATAGTGAGTTTTCCCATTAAAAATGGTGATTTTCCATGGGTATATCATCCCAACCTCCGGATTTTCGCATCATTTTTCACCAGGAGATCGAGCCGGACGACCTGAGCGGCGAAGACTTTGTGCCCTACCGGAAGCGTTGGCGGACCCCGCAGGTGGCACCGGAGGCCGTTGAAAAACAGCAGCAATTTCATTAATATGATATGAATATCATTAGTAATATCAATGATCATATGAATCATATGTCATCAGTATATCGTGGAGATCAGCACCAAAGCAGGGATATCACCAACCAAAATTGATGAGTTACGGAGTATTACGGAGTTACGTGTTTTGATGTGGCTCAGTGGTTTTGTTCTAGACATAGATACAGATACATCAAATCATATGTATAACATTGTATAACATCCTCATCACTTGGTTTTCGTGATGCGGTCTGACGCAGGTGGTCAGCAACGACAGCGAGGCCACTCATTCTGTGCGATGTAGGGTTTTGCTCACCTTTCCCCAAAACAGCTGGTAAATGGATGTTCATCCCCAAACACATGGTATATATATATATATACTAGTAATAATTATATCATAGTATCTACCCTCTGGTTATTTAACATAGCCATGGTATAGATGGCCTATTTATAGGTCTGGTTTACCTATTAATAGCATGGTGGATTTTTCCATGGCTATGTCTGTTAGGTTAAATAACCAGATGGTAACAGGATTTTCACCATTTCAACCCATCCCAGCAATCCCTGGCACTACCAGAGACATCTGCCTGAGGTGATCAGCTGGTTGCGCTACGACTTCCGGTGTCGCTACGACTTCGGGGGCTCCTGGTATTCCTTCAGTACCGGGCCGGCACACTTCGTGGCGTTGAACCCGTGCCCCAGTGCAGTCATTGGGATTTGTGTACAGGTGTGGTAAGAAATCCTGAAGTAGATAGAATATGATAGAATATGGAATGTGCAAAAGATATTCCCATATTTTGGTGTTGTTTTTTTGTTATTTTCCATATTCTATCTACTCCATGAACCCACCGTGTGCCAACTTGACAGGTGATGCGTTGTTTTTTACGCCCCGGATGCCGAATTGGATCCATCGTCCGGCGAGGTACTGTACCAACTCCAACCCAAAGGCACCGCAGATCCAATGGTTGGATGAGGATTTGAAGGGATTCAGCAGAGAACGGACGCCGTTTCTGGTGGTACCTGGGTGAAACAAACGTGTTTTTTGCGGTCGCAAGAGGGGTCAGAAGTTATGACTTCTTGGATCAAGTGACTGGTAAGAAAAGAACCTCGGAATTTTAGCATTTACACATCATTTTTTAGTTGGCGTTTCTGCAATCCCTGTTATGGTTTTAACAAGCCAAAACAAAACCAACCAGCAAAACCAATCAGTATAGCCCACAATTCCATACCAGTCAACAGTTAGCGATTTTCACGACCTATAGATATCATGAGATGTTTGCGATGAGCCAAGGTCCTAACTCATGCGCCATGGGTGCACTCTTCCCGGACCCATCGGCCAGAGAATGAGGCCCTCAAGCAGTGTTGGAATTGGGACCTTTTGGTGCAGTAACTGCCTCAAAACTCCATGTGAACTTTCAGTGTTTGGAAGATCATTTCATCCTTCCAAAATCATATAGAAAAATCATATTGGAAATGACATGAACATGAAATGACCCTTGGTGGCTTGTTCTTACCCTCTGGTAAACTAACATAACTGGAAAAAATCACAATTTTTAATTGGAAAACTCACTATAAGTGGCCATTTTCAATAGCTATGTTAAATTACCAGAGGGTAAATATCACTGTTCCAAAGGACCTCCGTGGCAGGTGGCCACAGCGCAACTCCGTGCTTCAGCTGAGCCGCTCTTGGCCAAGAAGTTGCCGGGCGAACGTCGATCTGGTGACTTCAGACTTTGCTTCCTGAGATTGTTCCAGAATATATTAAGACTTATTATAGAAATATACAGAAATATAATGACATTATAATATATTAGAGAATATATAGAATCATTGAGACTTGTATTAAGAATTGCGGTAAGGCATGGTTTAACTATGAAGGGGAAATTCTACACGGGCCCCGTGTGTGATGATTTGATGGAAGATGGGCACGTCCAAAACTTGGCTCCCGCAATTTCCCCCGAATCCAGAACCAAAATCAACATCTATCGATGGCTGCTAGGGACACCGAGACCAAAAAAGGATAAAAAAGGGCTCTTCTTGCACAGCCACGCGAAATGATATCATTTTTGGGGAGTCGCTAGTATTGGATCATACCTACATGGTCTTTTATCTTACACAGACCAACAATCTAATAACATTCGTGGTTTCGGATGGATTTTGGAAGTTTCACCCAGATCCATTTTTCCACCTCGCTGACCTCGCTCATCGCTGAGAATGGACCTCATGTTCAGTGGCCACGTGCACGCCTACGAACGTTCAAAGCCGGTTGAGGGGACACGATACATTGTCCTTGGCCATGGTGGAAACAACGAAGCTTGGTAGATGATGGGATGATGTGGGTGACCCACTAATTATATATATATAATTATATATATAATTATATATATAATTATATATATAATTATATATATATAATTATATATATATATAATATCTTTTTTTTCAGGAACATTGCCGTTATTTCAGGATATCTTGGGCTGGTGATTCCCGGGGCTTTGGACAGGAAAAGCTCTACAATCGATGGATGGAGAGTCAAAGCTCAGCGTATCTTGAATGCAAAACCGCACAAGCTGGATTTTGTGAAACCCACAGATTTTGATGAAACCATTAAACATGGATACCATAAATGGATGATCCAAGAAACAAGCTTATTGGATTAGCATTTATTTGTTTCCCAATGGTAATCCAATGGTGTAAGTTCTTTGCCTTTGGTGGGATGATCCCTGGCTCAGCTGACGTGACGCTTTCCGAAATGTTAGGGGCCTCTCCGTAGTTTCTTCTTGACAAGTTATGATGAAAAAAAGAACACGCCATTCCCCACCATGTCCATATGCAACTATGTCAACTATGTTAACTATGATCACTACTAGAACTGCCAGAGTTTTTGACGCCTGAGGTTTCGCTCTGGTGACCACTACGGTTGGGGCATCTTGACACTTTCCGGTGGCCACGGCAGTTTTCAAGCACGGCGCTCCCTGGATGGTGCCTTGAGCAGCAGCTGGATGGTTTATGAATGGAAAATCCACATCGAAAATGGATGATTTGGTACCCCTATTTTAGGAAACCTCCATATAGTGACATGTATATAGTATAATAATATATATATATATATACATAGATAGAGTGTATAAACCTTAAATAGGTTGTTACAAAACAAAGTGTTTTACTTTGGTTTTTTAGCATCACAGATTGGGTATATAATTCCTGGCCCAAAAAACGCTGGGAGGCCTTTTCGGCAACCAAGCCACTCACCTCTGGAATTCCAACCGATCAGCTGCCAATCCAACAGGATAATCATGAGAAACGATCCGTTCATGAATCCATTGATAGATTTTTTTTTTTGGAACATCTACCCCTATATTTGGAGGGTCAAATTCATGGGGGCCCGCGCCTCGATTTTCGCCTCTGGTATATCAACCACAAGGTGCTGTGATGGACTCCTTTGAATTCATGGCACGAATGGAGAATGAGGTCACAGAGGTCACAGAGGTCACAGGCGCCTTTGCGAAGCCCAGCTATAAAATGTTTGAAGGATGCGAAAAGCTACATTCAGATGCATACATTGCAGATGAGTTGACTTTTTTAAAGGGAGTCCATTCAGCAACTAAATAGGTCAGCTAATAAAGTATAATAAGTGGTTAGATGAATCATCCAACAACTATATCGAATCATAGTTGATATTAATGTTGATTATTTAACTATTATAACTTAGGTATTATATCAGCTATTATATCAACTATTATGGTGATATTAACCAGTCTATTTAATCATCTACTATATCATAATAGTTAATCAGCTATATATTATGACAGTTATTATCCAACAACTATATTAGCTATTACAATCATCTATTATATGTTGGATGAGCAGTCTATTTGGACATGGTCCAACCAACGTTCGCCTGACATGTCAGAGGTGATTCCGCAGCCTTCTGGGCCGCCGTGGTGCTGTTCTGTCTTGGATGTGGAGCCTTGGGCAGGATGGCCGGATGGCAAGTCCATCTTGCTATTGATGGATGGGATATGATTCCTATAAATCATATATATATATATACATATGTATACATATATATATAGACACACACACATATATATATATATATACGTAATGTATACATTGCAGGTCTTGATTGGATATAATATGAATAATATGAATATGTATTAATATTGATATATCATGATGTAGAAACGGATTTGTTGAGATTTCAATACATTGTCTTTTAAACTTATAGAACTATATAGATCGGAAAGATGTGGTAGCCGCTTGATGCCTGAAATGGATGTCACTCGAATCATGTTTTCGCATGTTTTCAAACTGGATGCTCCCAGACTATCGGCCAGCAAGGTCTCTGTTTGTGCTGCTGTCTGGTCTATCGCCATGCTCGTTTGGCAGATGAAGAAGAGAAGAGCTCCTTAAAGGATGCTGTGACCCTTGGTAATGCCATGTGACGCGCAAAAAGAGTGTGCAGCCGGGTGGCCGAAAAGGCATCCAAATGGCCGTATTTCCTGAATTTCATAGGGACAATTGTTCATAAACATGGGATTTGAATAATTCTAACAAATACATTCAAACATGACAATACGTCATGGGAGTTCGGCATGTCCCATGAACCATATTTTTTTTGGGATAATTATGGTTCACCATGATGATAAACCACCCCCCCAGGCCGGGGTCTCCATAAAAAATGCCAGGCTGAAGACGAGGCACAGATCGTTGCGGATGGGAACCGCAAAATGTCAACCAGTTACTGGTGAAACATACAGGGGAAACCTAGTATCATAGAATTGGATGATGGGAAAAGTTTAACCGGAAAGCCCTATATTATATTTGATGGTAAAAACCATGGTTTCCGGTGAAGATTTTCCCCAACAAACCAATCCAGTGATGTTTGGTGACGAAGTGGACATCTTGGTGGACTTCGTGAACTCACATGAAATCTGCATGAAGGCGGCATAAAATAAAGGTGTAACCCCCAATACTAAGGCTACTAAGGTTTTTGTTGGTTGATATATCCCATGAATATTCCCATTGATTATGTTGGTTGATATATCTCAAGACAATCTCAAGAATCGTCCCAAGCAACTCTTCCAGAATCTGACAGGCAAGTGTAGTCACTGGCCAGGCAAGAGAAGGGTGTGGAATGTGTGGAGAAACTGTGCACATTTTATCCATCCCCTGAACTAGCAGTAACTAGCAGTCTGACCCTGAGAATCTTCACTTTTAGGAGGAACGAAGTCTTTGATCCCCTTATTTGGCAGGGTCTATGTTAGTTGGATGGTAAATCACCTGGGCACTAGCATTTTTTGGCATATTTCACTTTGTAGATCCATTGTACTTCAACCACACCCGGTTTTATCGCTTGGAGGGCATTGAAGAAATCATACCCGACGTGGTTTATTCGGCCAAGTGTTGCAAAACACACCATGCAGATCCAAAGGTAGCTGGAAGCCCCAAAACTTACTGGTTCTTAGGTTTTATGAGGGAATCACCTACAAAAACTTTGAAGAATTGTCCCATTGCCCCATTCCCATCCCATTCCCTACTTTTTGCACCAAGAAAATTGATCATCTGGACAAATCGCAGGAGTCAGAGGCTGAGCAAATCTTTCGCGAAGCGTATGAAGCGGAGGCTGAGACTCTGAGATCACGGAGCACCAGTCAGTCCCAAATGTATTGCGATTCAAATGGATCACATGATATTGGGTATCCATGGGTATCCAACTGTTATTCAAGTTTGATATGTGAGCAATAACCACTCCTTCTCAATGGGGGTTGGTGGGGTTACCCCCTAAGAGTTGCAGCTGGGTTTGAGGATTGGCCAATTTCGTGACCACGGCTCAGTTGGTTTGTGCAGGCAGAGCGAGCTGCTTTGATGGGGAAGCAATTGGAGGCAGCTGCTACAACGAGTGGCAACCGGAGCTATACATCGACTTGTAAATGGAAGCTGGCACAACGGTATACTAAAGAGAACGTACAACGTGTACCCCATATTGGACATACATTTTCGTTAAACCCCAACATTGTTGGAAGGTGGATCACTCACAACGGCAGTTGTCACTTTGTAGGTGGTGTCCTGAACCATCCATGCACAGGTGGATGGTGATTTTTTAAAGGTACCCCAAAAGCATTGATTTCCCTCAACCGATTTTTTACATTGACCCAATACTGTAACTTGGATGACCAGAAATGGGTGTCTCTTTTTTTCAAGAAATGCCCCAAGATCCGCAGATTTTTGTTGGCTTCACTGGCATTGGCGAAATCCCATGGGATTCCACGGACACGGAAGTGTCTCAACAGGAAGCCCTGGCGGAGCAACTTGGAGCACCTGAAGGCAACGTGGAGATGACTGCAGAAAATTTCAAGGGAAATTTTATGAATTGTGGGAAGTTGCCTTTTTTTCTGAGAGAGTTCTGAAAAGTTCTGACACGTTTTGGGGGCTGAATCTGCAGGCATCAAGATCAACATTGAGGCTGGTGGCGCCACAAAGCTGATGCCAAAGCTGGTGATATGTGGCATCCCACAATTTCTGCACAACGTACCAGTGTTTTTTTTCGTGTTGATTCAAAGACAATTCTTGGCAACTACCTTCGCAATTCTAATTTTGATGTACTATCTGATTTACTACGTGCAATCCCCAGGTTTTTGCGGTTCTTGAATGTTATGTTAGTATATATGTTAGTAGCTATATCCCAATAATGGATAATAATGGTTGGTTCATATGTTATTAACATGATAAAAAACCCAATGATGGTTGGTAGTGAAACTCAGCATTTCTTGGTTCCCCAACTGCTGCTGCTGGGCTTTTCCGAGAAACACGCCGCGCTAGGCCCCAGCGGCACCCGCTCCCAATGAGCCCGGTGGCACCACCTGGCGCAAAGCCTATGAGGACGAGCAAGTTATGAGAGAAGCAACATGAACCAACCATTTTTATGGGATATAACATGTTAATAAATGTTAATAACATATGAACCAACAATATTATTGGGATTTTTTGCTACTAACATAACATGATATTTCACTAAGATGATGGCATAAATAAGCAAGATTGGGATGGGGGATGTTGGGATGTTGGTTCCTCGAGTTCCTCGATTTTTTTTGGGATGCACCCCTTGGGGAGAAAGGAAAAATTAAGTGTCCGAAGATATGGGGCCTGCCACAAAAAAACCAATGGGATATAAATGGTATACACTGGTATATAGATGTATATAGAAAATTCAGGAATAAAATGAATAAAAGCTATAAACTTCTCAAGCCTCAGGAGTGAAATAGCAACAACATGATGTTTGAACTTCTCCAAAAACGGGAAGTACCTCATATTTATGGCAGTTTTCATAGGATAGGAAGCAATTTCTGAACCATTGGAGATAGAAGATCGGGACAAACTATAGGGGTAAAAAAGGGATTGTATGGCTGAGTGCTTTTTGGGAGAAAGTTTATGGATTTATCCCATTCCACCTATGTCATTATATGATATTATATGATATTCATGACATGGTTTTTGTATGTTTTTGTACAGCTGATACGCCCTTAGATTCTTCAGCTTTTGCAGAACATGAAAAGCTGGAATGGTGGGAGCTCCTTTTTTGAGGACATCAAAGCCCGAGCAGCCTCCCTGGAAAGCCAACTGCAAAAAGCTCGACGTCCAGTCCTCGGAGATAGATCAGTGCAGGGAGAAACCCTGAACTGATTTTTCAAACATGTCGGAAACTGGTTATTATCATGTTATAAGATCTTACACAACATGTTATAAACCCTTGAACACTGGGATGATTATAGAATTATAGACATAGAAATATCTGTAATATCATCCAGTTGCCAAGCATCCCATGCTACCGCTACCAGGCTTAGCTGAACCCACTGCGGCCTCGGCTTTTGAAGAGAGGGCTGTGAAGGCTCCAACCCCTGGGATCCCCTGGGTCTGGCTTCGGCAACCCCTGGGTGGTCGTAAAATTTCGATGGCTTCAAATAGGCATGGCCAAAAATCCCAAATTTTTTTGGTCAAGCCATTCCTGCGAATTTTTTTGGGGGTGATATTTCTGAGACTGGAGAAATGATAAGATGGGGGGGGGTGGTTTCGCCCGAATGTTCCAGGTGAGCGATAAACCATGATCAACTCTAATATTTAGCCTCAGAAAATCAAACGTGGCTAGCTGGGAAATCCCCGAACTAAATAGGCCATCTAAATATGGGAATCGTGTTTTTTTCAAAACGGGGATATTTTCCAGGAAGCCATGTTTGATTACATCTTGAGGGTCAATCCTCCATTTTCAGACACACCCATATATCATATGAAGTTGGTTGTTATTAATATTCCCAATGGCATCCCCACCAGGCCTCTCCACACTGATCACACTGGTTGGTGAAATCCTAATTAAATCCCCATTGTCATCCATGTAACCACTATTCATTGCATATATATATATATATATCCCTATTAAATTATTAAATCCCCATGAGTCACAATGAGGTCACCATTTTAGATGGTTAAATCCACATTTAAGTATATTAAATCCCATTAGATCCCAGTAAAAACGCATGAAAAACCAATTAAAAACCTATTGAAACCCATTGCTGTAGATCCATTAAGTCGGTGGTTGCATCCCATATGTTTTCCAAGTTTGGTGACACCTGAGGCAGAGGCCAGCTTCGATGCGGAGAGCGCCACCCAGAGCACCCAGTCGATCCTGGGCAGAGAAAAAGATGAACAGAAAAGGTTAGGGGCTGAACAGTAGAAATAGGTTACTAGTAAATAACAAGCTACTGAGATGTCATAGTAAATCTACCGCTCCTTTTGTGTTTTTTTCTACTTTAAAGGTTTTAATCCTAGATTTATCACTATCGTAGTGGGATTTTCCCATCTTTGTGGGGTTGTAAATGGGGTCAACAAAAGGGATAATATTTCATGTGACATATTAAATGTAGGGTGTAAAACCAACCAATTTCCGAGAAGCAGTGGAATGTGGGGCATCCGATTTTCAGACTAAATCGCCACATTGATTTTGAACCAAAAACGGGGGATAGTAAATAACGGCATAAACTATATTACATGGTTGTTTGCTTGCTATCTGTCTTTCGATCTATCTATCTAATCTAATCTAATTCTAAATCTAAATCTAAATCTAAACTAATCTAATCTAATCTTATCTTATCTTAATCTAATCTAATCTAATCCAACCTAATCTAATCTAATCTGATCTAATCTACTCAAATCTAATCAAATCTAATCAAATTTAATCAAATCTATCTAATCTATCTAATCTATCTAATCTATCTAATCTATCTAATCTACATAATCTACATAATCTACATAATCTATCTAATCTATCTAATCTATCTAATCTATCTAATCTATCTAATCTATCTAATCTATCTAATCTATCTAATCTACCTAATCTACCTATCTACCAATCTACCAATCTACCAATCTACCAATCTACCAATCTACCTATCTCTATCTCTATCTATCTATCTATCCATCCATCCATCCATCTATCCATCTATCGATCTATTCATTTATCCATCTATCCATCTATCCATCTATCCATCTATCTATCTATCTATCTATTTATCTATCTAATCTATCTAATCTATCCAATCTATCTAATCTATCTCATCTATCTAATTATCTATCTATCTATCTATTATCTATCTATCTATCTATCTACCTACCTAGCTATCTATCTATCTATCCTATCTATCTATCCATCTATCCATCTATCCATCTATCTATCTATCTATCTATCTATCTAATAAAGCATTCAATTGATATCATATATGGTCTACATATTCTATGTTTTATTGATAAGCATCATTCCATTCATCCTATATTTGGAAAATAGAATGCAATAAATATGAACCAATATCGTTGATATTATCCAATAATTGGGACTATATTTCATCTTATTATCCATGTATTATCCATATATTATCCATATATTCCATTGGTTATATAAACCATGAAACATATCATAACCCATCGCAGTGCTTATTCTGCGTTGCCTCGAGGACTCCTCCACCACCACAGCCATCACCTCAAGGCTGGCTTGGTTGGAGAAATAGAGATGATGAACATGACACCTTGATTAAGAAAATCAGTAAACTATGATATAGAAATAGATATAATAGTATTATATAGTATATGTAATCACTATTAGATTATTAGATATTAGTGATATTAGTATCAATTTACTGTTGTTATTGTTGTTGCTCTTGGATCATCCTGGTGGAAGTGTTGCAGGTATCCCCGCAGATCCCATGCAACAGATGCAGAAACTCAGGGAGGCGCGCGCCGTTTTGGCGTTGAAACAAAAACGCTCCGGCCGTGGGCCGCCGTTTGGGTGATGATTTCTTCATGAAAACATGGGAAAACATCAGCATTCATCAGTTTTGGATTGTCTTTTCTGTGTTTTTAATTCTTCTTCTTAGTCTTAGCCCACCACATGCCGACAGATTGCCAACATCTCAGCCGAAGAGGACAGCACATGGGAACCATGGAATCTATGGAAACTGACGGTGATGACGCCATGGAAACCGCCTGCTGTGAGGAGTCCGTCCTGCGACTGCTGTCCTTAGCTGCACTGGCCAATCAGGAGGACCATGTGCGGAAGTTGGAACATGTTGGAACCATTTGGAGGTTTCCATATATGGTTAATATATGGCTAATAATGGCTAATATATGGCTAATATATGGTTAATATATGGCTATATGGCTATTTGGCTAATATATGGCTAATATATGGCTATATGGCTATATGGCTAATATATGGCTAATATATGGCTATATGGCTATATGGCTAATATATGGCTAATATATGGTTAATATATGGCTAATAATGGCTTTCCATAAATGGTGGTACCGTACGGTACCTCAATAGCTGCATGGTTTATGATGGACAATGCCACTCAAATGGATGATCACTGGGGGTAGCCCCAAATCTGTCAAGTCGCTGGCAGGGCATGTTCAAGGAGGCCGCATCCAAGGAGTTGCCTCCCTTGAACCAAGCACGAGAGGTCGGCTGCACGAACAGGATCGTTGGATGAAGATTCACGCATCAGATCATCAGTTTGCAGATGTTTGGTAAATTTAAGGGAGGTGCTTCACCAATTTTTCAATTTCTTCCCATGGAAAAAGCCTCTGCCAGGCGCTGAGTGGTGAGGAGATCCCCGGAGTTGTCATTTTTGAAGATGTAACCAATGATAACCGATATAAAACCTATATATATATAACCCTGTTCATGCATGTCAACAACATGAGCTCCCAATGAAATGATTTCTGCTAAGATTCCCATGTTCACCAGGAAATATCACATTTTTTTTTCGGATTTTGATCTTTGCAGAGTCGTCCCGCCGGAAGTTCACGGCTGTTCTTGATGAAGAATTCGTTGACTAACATTGGTCAATATCTACTGGTTGGTCAATATCTACTGATTGTTAAATTGGTCAATATCCATTGATCAATCGCTTCATATTCTCATCAGAGATAGGTCCAGGTTTTTCCCATCACTATGGGACATCAAATGGAGGTTTTTCCCCCAAAAATCGTGGGAGTTTCCCATTGATCACCCATTTTTCCGGATGGTAAAAAAAACACCTGGCGATCAAATCAATGGAACCCCCCCATATTTCATACATGGGAAAATCGATGGTGAAGATCTCAACAAAACCAATCCATTAATCCATAAATCCCATGGAAATTCATGGAACTTCTCCCGATTTTTCCGAAGGATTTCCAGGCCTCCGACGCCTTGATCTTCGAGCGTTGCTACGTCTTCCCTGGCGTCATCCCCCAGGGCCGGGAGCCCGCGGTGGCGCTGGAGGCCCTGCAGCAGCGCATGCGGAACCTCTCGGCGTCCGGGACGACAGGGGGGGGGGGATGGGATGGGACTTGGGGGATTTCCCATGGGAAAACCATGGGAAAACCCATGGGAAAACCCATGACACCAAAAAGCGAGTTTTGTTGGGGAAAGGGGAAAGAGCTTAAGTTTGGTAAAGAGTGTTTTGCTGGAAAGATTTGAGATGATAGAAAGACATGATGCAGAAAGAGATGCTTATCTTTTGGTGTAGGGATGCAAAATGGCAATTTTTGGGTGGATTTGGATTGGGGATGCTATAAGTTGTTTGGAGATGATTTCAGTAACTTCTGTGAAGTTGGCCAGTGACGGGAGCAAAGTCCCTGCACCACCAAGATCTGCGCCTTTGGCTCTGAACCGTGGCTCAAATCCTGCATTTCGAGTTCAATGGCAGCCCTGTGTCCGCGCCATGACGGACGTGACGGACGTGACGGTCGAAGCTGAGCCGGAGCGGAGCGTGGAGGTTCCTGGAAATGAAGTGGAACCATCAGCCACCACAATAGGACCATCAACCATGGCCACTGTGGAGGAACGGTGGGGAGATTGGATGACGGAAGTGACAGGCGTGTGTGTAAACTGCATATAGGATGTGGTACACACATGTACACACTATATTAATGGCTTTAATATGCTTCAATCACAAACTCCCACAGAGTTAGAGTGGAATCTCTTCAGACAGTCCGTAAGAACAGAAACCTCCACTTCTTTTCGGTTATTAGATACTGGGTTTTTCCCACCTTACAGAGGTTTACGGTCAAATCCCCACTGGAAGATCCTCCAATTGGAGATTTCCCACGTTTGACCGGCTATTCCTGATTTAGTCATGGTAAATCCCCAGAGCTTGATGGCTTCATGGCATGGCTTCATAGCACCATTTTTACCATGGCACCAAGCGCGCCAGGAGATATCGCAGGTGAGTGCCACCTTAGAAAAAGTGGAAAAGTTGGTCCAAGAGTTGCAGGACTGGGCTGGTGGCGATAGAATCTCATCCCCCAATTGTCACACAAAAAAAATCCCCCCATTTTCATAGGGATTCAGCCACAAGGAAAGCGTGATGGTGGAATGACCATACCCCATATACCATGAGGGATACGCAAACATTGCATTTTTCATTACTCAGAAAACATTCATTTTGTCTTTGGGGTACACCATATTGCACAAGCCCATTTGTTGGATGCGATAGTGGATTAGATTTTTGAACGCACAGAGCACAGAAAGAGCCTCAGAGAACTACAGAATCACTGACCAGTTTTAGATTTTTTGAGGATATTTTGGTGTAGCAAAGCGCCTTGTTCTGGTGGGTGATGGTCATCTTTCCATGCTGGGGTTACTTTGGCCGAAATCAAAACAGGATCAAATCAGGGGATCAGGGGACCAGGGGACCATCTATCATCATCTGGTTGGTGGTTTGAAAACCATTATATATGGATTATATGGGATGTCATCCTTCCCACTGACAAACTCATATTTTTCAAGATGGTTAAAAACATATATATAGAGCTACCCCAAAATGAGAATATATTATAAATCTTAATGATTTGGATTTATAATATATTCTCATTTTGGGATCATCTATCCTTCAATTGTTAAACATCACTTCAAAGGAGCTCCGAGATGGTCATGATCGGTCCAAGCAGCTAAAAAAATATAAACAATCCACTGGGTAATTAGAAACCATCCCGGATATTTGGACCATACATTTCACATATGTATAATATATATATAATTATATATATACACAGTATTGTTTTACCTTATTTAAATGGTTTCATTCGTGAACATGAGACCCTGGTTCCCGGGTGCTTTGACTCTTGCGATCTTCCAGCAAGATTCGGTACGCAGCTAACATCCATGATCCTAGGTCCAAGTTGCAAAAATTCGACCATCTGGTTTTTGAACGTAGCGAACTGGAAAAGCACCATTTTTAGTGGGTATATCATCATTCTTATCCTCGAACTAAAGCTTCCATAGCTATGCTAGATAACCAGGGGGTATCCCATTTTGGTATTTCAAGTTCACCTCGACCAGGATCAGTTTCGAGAGCAGGCTATGGGAGCCTCGCAGAACAAGGATCTGGTCCAAGCGCAAGAGGAGTGATCATCTTCATGGCTGATCTCCGAAATCCCAGAACATTGGGCTGGAACATTTCAATGGATGGGATGGATGGGATGGATAAGTCGATGACATTTATAAGATTTTATAAGATTTTATAAGAACCCTTGCAGGGTGTTTCCTGCAAACTTTGCCTACCCAGTGGTCACTGGCCAATACTTGATCGATTAGTCATCAGCCAGGGCCTTCAGGTTTGCCAGAGGAATCCGGATCCCTGTGCGTCCTTTCGCATATTTTGCCTCTTTGATATTCTTTGATAGGTTCTTACGAACTACAGGTGAAACCTGATTATCATTGATTATCCACCAAAGTTAACTTTAACAGCTGATGACATATCCAGCTACCGGTGGTTACCACTTGCAAACGGAAGCAGCTGGTCTCCATGCATCAGGAGATGAAGTCGCTGATGGTGGATGCATCTGATGCCCAAAGGCGTTTAGAGCAGGCAGACGACTGGTGGGGTTCCCATCAAGTGGGCAGAATAGGGATGCGATTGGTATGAATAGGGATGCGATTGGTATGATTGAGAATAGTGATATTAATATCGTGACATATCGTGACATGATATATATATATATATAATATGTATTGATTTTACCACATGATGGATCATGCTCAACTAACCACAAACTTGGATGTTTCCGCACTTTTTGACACCCAATTTTCA
This sequence comes from Cladocopium goreaui, assembly GCA_947184155.2. Classification (NCBI taxonomy): domain Eukaryota; class Dinophyceae; order Suessiales; family Symbiodiniaceae; genus Cladocopium; species Cladocopium goreaui. Next base: position 166,517 of record CAMXCT020000289.1, on the reverse strand, counting down.
CAGGTCAACAGCCATCACCTCCCATGCACTGTGTTGAGTCTCCTCCCATGGCTGTCATAGGTTGTCCCTTAAACATATTGGGGTTTCCATAAATGGTGGTACCTCAATAGCTGGATGGTTTATAATGGAAAATCCCAATCTAAAATGGATGATAACTGGGGGTACCCCCATTTTAGGAAACCTTCATATGGTGCCAAAAAAAAACATACCTCAGCATTTGTGAGGAAAGTGGATGGTGTTCAAGGGACCTATCCAAACTGGGTCCGTCAAAAATGGTATAATTGCCCCCCGAAATGGACATGTCAAATCTGCAAAATGATTTTCCCATGAAATCTACCCTCTGGTAATTTAACATAGCTATTGAAAATGAGCATTTATAGTGGATTTTCCCATTAAAAATGGTGATTTTCCATAGTTATGTTAGTTTACCAGAGGGTAGGTGTTCCCCTCAGATCCCATTGGAAACACCGGTTTTTCAGGTGGCCAAAAGCTCCTTGGAACTGCAGAGGGACTTGGCCCAAGCGAATGACCGAAGCTTGGTGGTGAATGCCGAGAATCAGAGCCAGATGGACAAGGAGACGTAAAAAAAGAGGATACCATTGGATTTTCCCAGCAGGATAGATGGGGATAGATGGGGATAGATGGTAATCACCAGCTATCGGCTGGTGAATCATCATGTTTCATGATTAAAAATATGGTATTTGGAGAGTACAGCAATTGTTAGACAAACCCAGACTCCAAGTAGTTGTATCATCATTTCATTATTTGATGGCATAAGGGTATACATGGGCATACCCTGTTTCTGGACAGATGCTGAAGAGGAGGCGGTTCTTACATGGCTGGTAGTCAGCTACAGATAGCTGGAGCACCCCAAAGTTGCCTGGATCTATAGAGATATTTCATCACCCACTTTATTTCATGAAATCCGATGTAATATCCCATTAGCCCATTAGTATCCCATTACCCTCTGGTAAACAAACATAACTATTGAAAATGGCCCAGTCTTTTTCTTGTTGATTTACCCAGCTATATCCCAGCTATAAAATGGTGGATCTTTCCATAGTTTTTGGTTAGTTTACCAGAGGGCATCCAATTAATCCTCCATGAATCTCCCATGAAATCGCCGCAGGAGGCCTTGCGGATTGCCGCGGAGGCTCACCTGCGACAGTGTCGTTGCAGGAACAAAGCAGGGGAACCCTGGCCGTTGTGGGCCACAACTGCTGGAGACCTACAGGACTTGGTCAAATTGGTCAAATAGGTTATCAACTTGGTCAATTAACCATTAACCATTATCAAATTGGTCAAATTGGTCAATTGGTTAACCTACAGGACTTGGTTGTTAATGGTTAATGGTTAATGGTTAATGGTGATAACCTACAGTGTGTTTTTTTTGGGGATGAAGTCTAGGACTGTTCCAAGTCTTCCGTATCGGGATATTTCATCCCAACTTGGACTATGAACATGATTTCCATTGAACTTACAGGGTTCAAAGATGTTCAAAGCGCAGGAATATGGAACTGGTATCTCACTCTATTTTAGATTTACCATCAGCTTGGGTACTGCCATGATGTTTGCTGCGCTGCTCACTCTGCCATTGTTGATCCTGAACTCCACTGGAACGGGCCTGACTGATGTGGATGTTGGGGCTGGTGAGCCGGGCTTTTTTGCGGTGAGCAGCATTGGCAACTTCCTGTCATCCAGCGACGGATCGATTTCTTTAAGCAAATTTGACATTAGCCCTGCAGACATCAGTTTCTGGCCGTGAAAAAACAACGATGTTTGCTCTCGTTCAGCCTCTATTTGGGCTTTGGTTCAACCAGCATTGGTGATTAATATGGTGATTATTTGTTATTATAGTTGGTGGATGTTGGTGATTAATGGTGATTAATGGTGATTAATATGGTGACTATAGTTGGTATACTATGGTATAATAATCAACTACTAGGTTATCACCATCAACCATTAATCACCTAATAGGAAATTCACCAATTCAGTATACCATAGTATACCAACTATAATCACCATCAATCACCATTCATCACCAACATCCACCAACTATGATAACAAATAATATACAAATAATATACAAATAAATATACAAATAATATACAAATTATATACAACTAATCACCATATAATCACCATATAATCACCATTAAGAAACCTTCTCCTCGCTTAAAATCATCAGGTTTTTACATTGGCGTCCTGGACGCCGTTTCCATCGGCCTGGTGCTGGCCCTGGCCGTGTGGTTCGAACGCGTGGTGCTGCCGGCGGCGGTGCGGAGCGAGGCCAGGACGACCGTGACGCCGGACGCCTACACAAGACTGGGATGGAGGGTATCCTCTGGTAAACTGAGAAAAAACGATGGGAAAATCCATGGAAAACTAAATGGGAAAATGGGGATTTATATGGAAAGATCCACCATTGAAACAATGGGAAAATCATGGAAAATCCACTATTTCGATTGGGTCATTTTCAATAGCTATTTTGACATAACCAGAGGCTATGATTTATGGGAAATCAATGGGAATATCCAGGACTTGTCACTATAATAACAAATAATAGCCAAATAATAGTCCTGGGTAAATTTATTATTTATCTTAGTGATCTTATTTTTCGCCAAAATGGAGTAATTATAGACCACCATTTATTGATAATTATCCTACTGGGATGGACTTGTGATGATTTCATTTTAGCCAAACTTGTCCTTTACCCCCGGGAAGGTTTTGACTTTACGGCATGATCCTAACGACGGTAATCATTCTTGGGGACTCAACCATCATAATTTTGGGATCTATGGAGCCTATTGCCTGTAACAGTGGGCAGAATTTACACCACAAAAAGTTGCACGAAAAATGTAGCAAACATATATAAGAGATAAACATGCAGCATGTGCAGCACACTTTTTCTGCTTGTTCAACCAGCTGCTAAATAATGCGGCCTGCCAAAAGAAATATTTTCTTGTGCAAGCAATGACAGAGTGAGAGCAACATGCAAAATGAAACCAAATGATTTGTTCAAACTCCTGGACTCCTGGACCAAAAAAATGCGCGCAAAAAGATGCAGAAAGACCCATCTGGAGCACGATTTGGAGCACAAAAAGTTGCACGCGAAAAGACCCATCGATTTGGAGCACAAACAGTTGCACGCGAAAAGAACCGATCTGGGGCACGATTTGAAGCACAAAAAGTTGGAAAAACATGGCAAGAAACACTTTTTCTGCAAAAACTAGTTGTGTTCTGTGCAATTTTGATGGGAATTTAAAATAATGGGTAACATGCACGATCAGTTCTTCAAATTTCCCATAAACAAAACCGCTTTACCGACTGTTACAGGTATTAGGCTAGAATCAATCTATACTCAATTTGGGGATATCACTATTATCAACCATCAAAACAACTAACTATAACCAATCGGTTAACCAAAGAAATGGTGTTTTCCATCTCAACTTTCATCTGGGATGATGGTCCCCACTTGACTGGATGATGATTCATATTCAGTTGCAAAATTTAGGTGGTGAAATACCAGCACCACAAAAAGGGCTGGGTTAGAAACTTTAACCTCACTAAAACTGGCTTAGAACATGGGATTGCTTTAAGGGAAAGATTGCGGGAACCCCCTATTTGATGAGGAAAACCATGGTTTCCAGTTAAGATTTTCCAACCACTCCAATGAATCATGTCATGCCCCCACCTTCTACTTCTACCCAGGATCTTTGTGAGTAACCTCCCGCGTCGTTTGGCGGATGATCGCCATTTGCAGTACGAGGAGCTCTTACGGCAACACTTCGAGAGGCAGCTTTCGGCGGAGATTACTCCGCAGATGCAAATGCAAGGGTGGACGGTGATTTCCAAAGAGGACGTGCTGGTGGTTGGTGGTGTGAAACTCATTGTTTTCACCCGTGAAAAACCCGTACAAAAACATGGGATGGCGATCCCACGTGACATTCATATGTTGGGTATTCCTTGGGATTTAGGATGACCCCAAAACCATCCAAAACCAACTTTCATCATTTTTTCATAGTTTTTCCGAATTTCCAGATTTTTCCAGACGGGAATTTCCATCCCACATCATCCCATCCCAGCTTCAAGGAACAGTTTCTGAACGAAACGCCCCGGCGTCGTTGTTTCATGCTGCGGGCCGCGACGGATCACCGGGGCCGTAAGCTGGGCTCCGTGAGCGACGTGGAGGGCTCCAGCGCCCTGGTAAGGTGGCCGGATGCTGGCGGCAATTTGGGGCCACCGGTGGAGGTGGCGCTGGATGGCAAGAAGGGCCTGTTGCAGGTGGGAAAACTGACTTTTTTGGGATGTTTTTGGGGGATTTTTGAGGCAGATGTGGGAAGCATGATGGTGAAAATGAGGAGGATGAGGATATGTGAGATATAGATTCTAAATGATTCTAAGATAGATGATATATGGTTGATATCCTCACATGTTTTTGCAATAATAACCCCGGGCAGATCACATGAGGACGGATGGTAAATGTTTGGTTTGGATGTTGATCCAGTTCTGAAAGCGAGGCAGATCTGTTGAAGCGCTTGGAAGAAGTGGGCTGTGAACCTGGCGAAGAGGGTCAACAAGCAGTTTTCAAAGTGAGCCTCATTCGCGACTTCAAAGGAAAGCTTCACAGCATGCGAAAGGTGCTGGAACGAGCCAAAAAGATCGGTGAACAGAGTGAGACAACTCCCAAGGAGGAGAAGGAACTTGCTGATGCTGAGGAAGAGCTGAACCATTTGAATCTGGAAGAGAAAGATGTGTTGGGTGCTTTCGTTACATTCACATATATCAAGTTCAAAGACTTTGTGAGTGTCTTGGCTCAACAAATGTCTCTTGGACTTTAAGGGACATATTTTTGTCGCCCAAAAAATGGTGCTTTTTGGCGATTTCGCCAGGTCAAGAGTATCGCTTCAGCCGACTCCTGGCGTTGGGTCCCTTAAGCCAGGGCCCAGATCAACGCTTCGAGGGCCATGCCTTGAAGTTGCACAGTGCACCGCTGCCCAGTGACATTTTCTGGGAGAATTTTGATTGTCCCAGCAGCATGCGGAGGTTGAAAACCTCGTTCATGGGCATCTTGGATGGAAATGTCTGGAAATGTTGGATAATGTTGGATAATGTTGGATAATGTTGGATAATGTTGGATAATGTTGGATAATGTTGAAGTTGGAAATATGGACGGTTTTGTTCCAATCATTCGGTTGTTGGCGGGCCAGGAACCGTAGCTTCACTGAAATCATGAAATCGAACAAGTGTCATTTCTATTTCACGCAAGACATCTCAGTGTGTTCTTTTACATCTCTCGGAACATCAGTGCAGCTTTGTCGTGCTGCTTGCATTCATTATTAATTCGCTTCCTGTCAAGTTATGCCAAGTTGCAGTTGTGAACGGGCGGAGATGCCATGGTTGTCTTAGTGATGTACGCCGCACCTTGAGGGCCTTCCATTTGATCATGTTTAGCACCTGAGAAGTTCGCTTTTTCAGTTACGCCAATGACCACCTCTTCAGGCCTAACTTTCCTGGTGGTGCTTCTGATTATGGTGCTGGGTCTGAGCTTAGCCAAGTGGGGTCGAGAGCAAGCGCAAGCGCAGTCCCCGGATTGTTCCATCTATGCCAACGTGACCACGGCGGTTTTTGCTGCGACCCTTCCTACGGAGTGCTACTGCGCGTGGGTGGGGGCTGCCACTCGGCATGCCGATGTTTTGATGTTTTGGGTCGACGGGTTGAGGATACCATAGGATATCATACCCAAAAAGACTAGAAACAACATGAAACAACTGTCAAATTAATCCAGATTTGTTGGATTTTAGTTCCCCTCTATACTTTCCGGTAGAATTTTTCCTTGAAACTGCTAGAGTTGCAGGTCTTTCCTGGGCTGTTGGGATTTCCGCCAATTTTGACACGGATGCTGATGCTGAACTGAGGCCAACATTTTGCAGGACCAACCAGCTGGGGTAATGGACACGTGTCAAAGTTATCTTCAAACGGTGGCCTTTGTTCAGTCCATGGTCATTGGTGCAGCCATTTTCTCATCCGTTGCTTGGACGCAGATCTGACGAGGTAAGGCCATTGTCTCATGAACATTCCGGGATACCACAGATACCACAGAATCCAGCGATCTTTCTCATTCTGAATCATTCTACCATATATATAGTTTCTCAATGGTTCTCACATTTTTTTTCCATTGAAATAGCCATGACATGGCCATGTTCCCTAGATCACTGGAACCGGTTGTCCAGATCATCAACGTGGGGTCCGGACACCTCATCTCTCTGTTGGCGCACTTCATGCAGCCACCCAACTGGACAGCCGGGATCCCAGTGGCATCAGTGGCGGAATGGGATGGTAATTGTATTGGTTTTCCATCATATACCATTATTAGATATTATAAGATGATAATGGAATATGATGGAAAACCAATACAATTCCGGAATTTGATAATCAATTATTCCATCTAATATATTGATAATCATCCACAATTCTTGGGAGTATTCTGGGATGATTGGGCTTTGGAACTCGCTGTTGTTTGATAAAATTTTGGTACATTGGCTTCACCATGGCTTTGGAATGGCCAATGGAATATTTGGGGACCCTTCAATGGAACTTGGAATGGTTGTTTTCCCATCATGTTCCCTGTGGAGTTTGGCGAGTATTTTGGGAAAACTATCTACACAGTTTGAATGTCATGAAATGAGAATGATCCGATTTTTTTTTGTTTGCATTGAATACCTTTGGGCCAGATATTGGGACACTGAGCGAAGGTTCAAACAAAGGCGTGAGTTTGTGTGCCAAAAAACAGACTACTGCGCAAGCCAGTGACAGAATCCGACACAACTTTCACCAGAAAAAAACAATTCACGATGATCATCTGAAAATCAAATCTGAAAATCAAATCTGACCATCTGCTGATCCTTTCCATCTGTTCCCCCCGCCATCCCGCCAGTCACCAGTCCTTTCAGGCTTTGGAAACCAAAATCACAGAGATGACCTTCTTGGTTCAACTGCTGACCTTGGGGGTGGTGGTGACCCTGGTGTCCCTTGCCGGATATTTTATGGGATTCGCATTGAAAAATGCCCATAGGGTTTCATCCACATCTGTATCCATTTCCTCAGCTTTCCCAGGTCCTCCCAGGTCCACCAGGTCCAAATTTTCCCGAGGAATGCGGATTTCGGCTTCGGGTTGGGCGCGGAGAAGGGCATCTTGGGCCTCGTGGGCGCTGGGGATTACCCGGACATCGACCGGGCCTGGACGGCGGCCGTGGGGGTGGAGATCCTGACGCTCTTCCTCTTCAGCATCTCCACTGAGGCTGAAAATATCGGGATTTATGGATGTTATGGGGATTTCAGAGGGATTTCTGATGTGAAATTTCAGGGATTTTTCTGATTTGGATGGGAATTGATGGGAATTAAAAAGGGATGTTTTTTCTGGCACATTTAAAAACGGGGAGAATTGGGGATGGGATCACGGGCCTGTAGCCATGTGGCCATGTGTCCAAGCAGTGGCTGCCGTCATGGTGCTGTGGTTCAAGCTTTCCTGCTGGTGTTTTGGCCCCAAGAAGAAGACTTGGAAGGACTGCCTCTAGGATAGATCAGTTGCGACTGCTGTGAATTTAACAGGAACCTCTCCTTACCATTCAAAGCTCAAAAATATTAGAGTGTTGCTCAAAATGATTGACCTCTGTTGAAATATGGCTTGATTTCGTTTTTAAGAATTATATAGATCTTGTGTGATGTTTGAGTTCCAACCATCTCCCATTGCATTGCTAGCCGCAGGAGATGAAAGCCCTGTACACACCGCCAGAGTTCGAGCTGGCCCTGCGACAAGCCAGTCAACTCTCTGCTGTTTGTGCAGCCTTGCTGTATTCCTCCTGCCTGCCCATCCTGAGACATGGCGGTGTATTGTGTGTATGCTGAAATTTTACCATGAGATATCCATCCGTCCATCGGCATCCATAGCATATCCCATGGCTGGCCACTAAGCGGCCGCGGAGAGAAGGTAAAAGTTTTCAGCAATCTCCTTGGCATATCTTGGCATCACATGCTGGGATTTTCTTGATTGATGTGTAGCATGAACGAGGGTCTTCGGGGCAGATGGCAACATCTTGAAACACAAGTTGTTCTTGGCCACTTCTGGGAAAGAATCCACTAGCATGTGTTTAAATATGGCATTTACATCCAGTAAAATAGGGTACTGTATCAATTCAGTAAAATGTGGTCAATGGTCAACATCCAGTATAGTATGGTATCGCTAAAATCCCATAAAACACAGGTTACTAAGTTAAACTACGGTTGAAAACCAGATGAATTTGGGCACAGGCCTAGCAGGGCCTAGCAGCCTGAGGAATTTGATCTTGGCCGTGCGGCTTTTGGCCATGTATTGGACCAGCAAATTCGAGCTGCTCCGTGGCAGCAGCGTGCCCAAGCGCTTCTCTCACGTTCTGGCCTTATCGGCCACCCGATGGGTACAGGTGGATACCATGGGGATCTATGGGGATGGTATGTGACTATACCACCAACCAAAAAATGCTGATGACTGATGGTTTATGACCTTGTTGTACCTATACATTAATCATGGTATATCATTGTAACGTGATGGCTACCAAAGGTAATCAAAGTAAATCATCGAATATCATCAAATAATCGGCAGTATCAGGGAAGCAGTTCCCCCCCATTTTTGATGATATGGGTGAAGGGTGAAGGATTGGTTGATTGGTTGATCACTGAAGATGCGGGATTGATTCCCTGGAAGGCCAATTTCATAGGGAACATGATCATCAACGGAAAAACAGATAGATCTGTCTGAAAATGAGGCATTTATATGCATGTTTCATCGTTTTTCTCATTTTCATGGTCATTTCATGGAGAAAGAAAGCTATGAACTTTTGGGGTTTCCCTGATTTTCCGACAGACCAAAAAATCGCAGGTGGCCGTCTTCTTTCACAGCGCCTTGGCTGTTTGGGTCTTTGGCGATGCGCAGATGACCGGGACGAAGAATTTCTTTTTTGACACCAGTGAAGCCAGCAGCTACGTGGCGGAAGCGAGCAAAATCCTTGGGAACCAGGCGGAGCGAGCTGATATTGAGGGGTTCATGAGACCTATATTTTTTTTGAGACCTTTAAGTAAGTGCAGAAATCATTAGAAATCTATAGCTCATGGAGCTTGTTGTTGTGGTACAACCCCACATGAAGGATAGGGTTTACGGAGTTTTAGCCATGGATCCTCCATCCACCGTGCCAGTTGGCGGTGGTGGTGAAGATTGTGGTGGAGAAAGCCTTGACTCCAGCAGCGATGCCCAATGCCTTCGTTCTGGCATTGGTGGTCACCAAGTGTCTAGCCGTTTCGAATAGGGAAAGATTCGATGATCTGGGAGAGAGAAGGCTCTGAAGCAGCCCCCATGGCGAGAAATCGATCAGTATATGATTTGCGGCACAACATCTTGCTGTGCTAAAAAGTGTGAGTCCTGTTGAGTGCAAATCCGCCAAGATCAGCTGTCTGATTATTTTGTGCCTGTCAAACAAAAGAACTACTGTAATATGAATCAATCCTTCTTCCATAAAAAAGCATAAAAAGTATCATATGTGAATCGTGAAGGAATTCTTCTGGTCCCCATTATGGATGGTATTTTGCTTGTTGAATCCCATATTATCCCCATGAATCATCCCTTCCCAGGTGGTCCCTGGGTCTGTTTTCCTTCCTCCTGGGTGAAGCCGAATGGCAGCAACTCTTGGCAGCATGTCAAAAAGGCCTGGCGAAGGCCGGGTGATGGGTGGTTTCAAGGAAAATCCCCATGAAAATTCCCATGACAAGTGGATGATTTGGGGCTAGCCCTATTTTAAGAAACCTATTTGGAACCTCCCACATGTAAAAAAAACATCGTTTTCCAAGTAGTTTTATACCTTGGGCAAGACGAATGACATTGAATGATATGAAAGTTGAATGTTGAACAGCGATGATTGGGTACGATGACGATATGTTTACATCAATAAATGATTGGCTATGATTCTATGATTCATTTTCTAACAACGTATTTTATATGCTGAATGTTCTATGGCCACATCATTTACTATTGGTTGGTTACTGTATATCTATATATGATTATGAATTATATCTATACGATTCATGCTATATCATACTTGATGTCCCGATCGTCTACTATATCATTTAGGACACTATTTTGAATAATCAACCTGGGTAACTGTTATAGTATATTATTTTGGGCAATTCAATTGTTCGACCCATTTACGAATGGCATGATTCCCAATTATCCTATATAGTAAATGGAACATACATAGTTACTGTATCATTTACCAATAGTACATATGTTTAAAAAAAACAATCATAATAATTGCATATTCCACATTTATATATATATATATTTACCATAGTATGAAACTATATCATTCCATCTATAATTTTTATTACTATCGGTCTCGTAGGATTTTCCAAACTTGGCCGCTGGAGGTCTTCCCATGCGCGAAGCAGTCACAGAGGAGGAGCATCTTTGAGCGCCGCTTCGATAAGGAGCCGATGCAAGAGATGCTGAGGATGAAGATCAATCCAAGTCACTTGATCTTTGGGAAAATCGATGGGAAAATCCATCTGTGATGTTTAAAGATGTAAAAAAATATTCTGAAAAATTGAAAATCATCTAAAAATGGAGCTGCGAATCATCCATAAATCCTGAAAAATCCCAAGTTTTGGCTGGTGAACTCGGAACAAAATCCCCGTGACATGGCCAGAAAAATGGGATCAAATCGCCCAGATAAATCATGATAAAAAAGCCCCATTTTCACCAAGAAAATGGGATAAATCGCTATAAATTCCAGCATTTTCACCAGGACCCCATGGTTTTTTTTGAGGTTACGACCTTTGGTGCGGCAGCGGCTTCGAGTTTCTGACCCCCGGCGCTGCGGGGGAGCGGAGCATCCAGGCGGCGCTGGCCGAAGCCAAGCGACGCAAAGAGGAGGAGGCCAAAGGATTGCCACTGGACTGGGGGATGGGTTGTTGGTGGATTTCATGATGGATTTAGTCATTTTTGTGGTGGCTGGGACCTGGGAATTATATGAGATTTAATGGGATAGCCAACTTAATATGAGATGGTGAAAGATGATGTCCCCATTTACGATAGCTTCATGGTGATGAACTTGGCTGACCAGGATTTCGTTGGAATTTTCATGGGTAAGAAATAGTGCTCTGGGCGAGCATGATAATATGGACTCATCATGACTCATCAGTTTGTAGATGATTTCCCAATTCCATACCTATTCCGACTGTTGATTTTCCAGTGCGGGACAGATTCCCCACGCACCTTGGGGCTGAGGCTGGCAACAAAATCCTCACGTACCAGTGAAGTGAAACCACTGACATCACAGCAGTTCCTTCCTGTACAGCTTGTGGGAAATGCCACGGAGACCGAATAAGTCGAGCACCAGCTTAGCCGGCGTCGAGCCATGCTTAGCCTATGTCCGGTGTCCGACATCATGGACTCCGATTTTTGATGTCGCTCAGATAATGTCTCTAGGTCTAGGGGCTGATTTTCGCATGGACTTCTGCAGAAAACGATTGAATCGATGCGTTTTTGCATCAGTGGAAGGTCCATCCAGCAGCCTCAAGCTTTGACCGTTGGAGGTCTGGGTGATTCCTCCGTCAGCTTGGAGCTGACCGGCGAAGTTTGTGGAAGTTCTTGTCGTTCAAAGTCCATATTTGAATGCGCTACATCCAAAAATCTATTGGTAATATCAAACTTAGTATAAATTGATAGCAAATAATGAGACTATTTCACTCATCTTCAGACATACCGATAGCAAATAATGAGACTATTTCACTCATCTTCAGACATACCTTCGACTATCTTCCAACGTAGTTGCCTACATTACAAACGCTTAAAGGGTTTCTGTAAAACACCACCAACCCCGGAGGAAGTACCCAAAATTCCAGCCACAGTGGTTTTTTGCCCAGCGCATCGCCCAAGGCGATGAGTCAACTGTGAAAAGATGGAGATTTTACGGTGGCACAGTTGGGATAGTTGGGGTATACCCTGAATCCACCATTTTCATGAGACAGCCATATCAACATTGGGCCATTGGGCGATTTTGCCTGATTTGATGTTTAAAGGCGCCGCAGGCTTTTCCATGGTTTACCGTTTACCATTGTTTACCATTCTGAACCAAGGGTTGCAGGGGAGGACTAGATTCGAGATTCTCGAATCAATTTCCATACCCTACGGTTTTTCATTTTGTTTCCCAATTGTGGCTGGTTCAATACTTTTCTGGGGAAATGTTTGCATCCATAGCAGCCAGCTGTTTGGGTGTGAAAACCAAAGTTTTGGATCATATACTCAGCATCACATCTCCCCATTTCCTCTCAAATCTGTGCTGATTCAATAAAATTCCATATTTTTGTTGCTGAACCCCCACATTCTTGATGATGAAATCCCCATAAGATTTGGTTATCAGTTCATATCCGACTACAATGCCCGATTTCGACCGACCATTTGTGTTTGGTGAATCACCACGTGTTTCTTGCTGAAAAATCACCACGTTGCTATGAATAGCTGGTTGGTTTAATCACCATCTCTGCTGGGTAAATTTCTTTTTTTCTTCGTTAAATCCCCTTTTTTTGCTGGTGAAATCTGGAAAACTGCTGAGCTAAATCTCTCAGGTCCGGCGCGGCAGAGACGGAGCTCTTCTTTCAGCGACAGAAGGACTTGGATTTGCTCAGCCGATGTTTTGCAGTTTACCAAGGAAAAATTCACGAATCACCACTGGAACCTATAGGGAAGATGTTTTTCCCTCTGGGGTTCCTTAAGCAAATCCAAGATTTTTTTCTAGTTGTCGCCTGGGATAAAATTGGATATCCCCATGAGAGCGAATTGTTTCTTTGTTGATTTACTCCATAATGTGGAAAGACAAGATTGTTACATCATAACCCCATTGAAATATCCCCATCAAATCCCTTCCTTACGTTCTGCCAATTTATGGGGATATCATGGGGGTGCGGGATAAGATGAGGATATTCAAATTGGATTAAACCAACGCGTAGGGGGATAGGATGGGGTCATACTTGGGATCAGTCCTTCTAATCAGCGACCATGGGGATTTATAGGGATATCAATTGATGGAGGGTTGGTGGTAGATTGTGTGTATTTTAGATGGATGGTTCAACACGTGAATAGCTATGTGTAGGGGGGGTTGAAAGTTGAGGTTCCATTTCAAACTTCGGGGTACTATAATTTTTCCAGTGCGTTTCTAAGTCAAAGATTCGTGAGATCCATTAACTCCAGGCTTTTGATCTTCAAGATCGACAATTGTCCAACTTGAGGAGGAAGGAAAGTCGTTGTTGATCATGGTGCACAAAAGCCACTTGGATGCGCAACGTTTGGCAGTGCCACTGCTGATGTTGCTATGATTTGCTGTGGCTAGGTTAAAAATCTCTTCATATTCGATGACTTGGCCTGAACATATGCGAACCCCCTAAGTCCACTGGTGAATCATCATTTTCCCTGTTTAAACTGGCCATATTTGGCCATCAGTTGAAGTGAGGTGATTTGCCTGACGACAAAATAGAGGCGTGAGGCACTCAGGAGCTGACATGGGATGAAGAAGATGGTTTTTTGTTGAGATGCTTCAAGTTTAGCATGTGATTACATGTTCACTGGTTGGTGTTTTTTTTAATTTTTCCATACAGTGAGAACAATAATCCTATTTGACTTTCATATTTTTCAGAGGGGTGGCTCAACCACCAACCAGTTCATTAATATGTTCAAAATCAAGATGTTGGCTCAGACATGGGATGACTGTTTTTCATTCTCGAGGTGGCAGTGGATTCTCTGGGTGGTGCTTCTGGGACTCACCTTTTTTGCCTGTCTCTCCACGCCCTTGGCCGTTGGGGTCTCAGAGAAATGACGTCGGATCTCCCAGTGGGTCCCACGCTACGCTGACCTGACACCGCATGGTCCCAAGATGTCCCAAGGTACAGGCGGTGGGTCCTGGAGCTGCAGTGCCCCCGGCAGACGTTGGGACTTTGGAGAAGGGATACATCTCAGTTTTTTTGGGATCATCAATGTCTGAAAATCACTCAGAAAATGTCACAAACATATGAAAAATCACATCAATGATTGAATCACTCAATATATCAAACCAATCAATCAACCATTGACTGATCAATCCATTAACTCAACTATATCAAAGCAAGCAATCTGTCAATCAATTAACCATTTTATTTTGAAAATTGCAAAATAGTGTCTTTCAATAATTGGTTTATATTAAAATGATAGTTCCAATAATTGGTATTTATTGCATCAATCAACCAATATCAACCAACCACATCATTCTTGACATCAGCCAGACGGGCACCGACGTCACTGAGCTGGTGGCTGCTTTTGGGAAGGCGGCTGTGGCATTCTTCCCCGGAAGTCCAAGGACTGGAATGTCAGGGGAAATACGGAAAGACAATATTAAATTATACGTATATATATATACACAATATATAGTATACATTATATTATATAGTATACATTATAGTATATATTATACATTATATTTTATATTATATATATATGTCAATGTATATATTGTATATTACATACATTGTATAAATATATATATATATATGTGTATGTATTATATATAGTATATGTGTTGTATATACATATTATATCCAGAGGCTTGAAGAGAATGGATTTGGTTATGTTAAAGTTAAAGTTATGTCAATATGATTTTATTCGATGATTTGTCAAAATTCTCATATTGATATGGCTAATTTGATATTACTCCATTTCGTAATGTTACCCTCTGGTAAACTAACATAGCTATTGAAAATGGCCAATTATATTCAATTTTGCCTGCAAAATGATGATTTTCCATAGCTATGTTAGTTTACCAGAGGGTAATTATGGTTCCATTCCATTCCCAGCTAATCTACTATATCTACTATATGCCATTCCTTGCTATGGTAATTATGAATAATGATCATCGATGATATTCCATAGCTATTATCACATGAACATTCCATATTACTATATATTCCTAGCTATTATATTTGATAGTAATATGGAATATATAGTAATAATAGGATCATTATTCATTAACTTATGATTTCATTAACTATATATCATATTAACTTATCATTATCATTTCTATGATTCGACATGATCATTTTTGAGGGGCGCCCCATCAGGTGATTCCCATCGCATTTTGCATCCTGGCCACAGTGGCAGCACAGGACCGAGCCGGCTGATAGTTCGGGTACAAATATCGATTTCACGTGAGTGTCACTGGGATATTCCCAATACACTATATATATTACTATATATATATATATAATTTTATAATATAATATAATATCATATCATATAATGTCATATCATATCATATCATTTATATATATACACATACAAATATGCATGTATATTGTGTATAATTCTATAGGCGTTTAAATATTATAAAATGCTTGGTTCCAGGGTTTCAGATTCGCAGTTGAACATTGACAGGAGACGGCTCGCCGTGCCGTGGCATCCAAGTATGGGTCATGCTGGCTTTAAGTTCGAACAAGGTCTTGTAAAAAGATTATGTTCCTTCTAGAAATGGTCAAATAGAAGGTTTCCTAGAAATTCCGACTGATTAAATGGCTATTAACTTCCTTCCTTCTAGAAACGCCAAATCTGGAAGTTGTTGGTGTTTCTGATTGATTTTTTAAAGCTATTGAATCAACCCGTCTGATGGAGTTTCCTGTTGTGCCATTGCGATGCCAGGGTGGAGTTGACTCCGCCCTATTTGATTCCAGCCATTCCGCTAGGGTGCGGCAGCTCAACGCCAACGCTACAAGTGAGCTGACCAAACCATGTATGATGATCAGGACCATTACAATGGTCATTCCTCATGTTCCTTTACTTTTTTAGCACAGTCAGCATGTTCATCATCATTATCATCATCATCATCAATTTCTTCATCATCATCATCATCATCATCATCATGACTCATGACGATTTTTTTCATTACTATGTATTATATTATAAAACACAATGACAATTACTATGATTATTGCTGTGGTTATTACGTACTACTTAGTTGTTACTATGAACATTACTATCATTGCTATCACCATCATCATTATCCTCATCCCCATCATTGCCATCATTCACCATGTGAGGTCAGTGGGATGCCTGGGTGTGGTGAGCAGACGGACTGGCACCGCTCCAAATCGCGAGGCACGAAAAGTGTGGTTAGTGGCGTGGGTGGATGCTTCAATAATCTTAAATATCAACCCAAATATCAGATATAATTTCAGGGCTAGTGGCTGAAATATCTTAATGAAATTAATGTAAGGTGATACTGTAATGTGGAGATAGTTGTATCGCATACTATCCCGCTGATGGACTTTGTTGCGGCATTGGAACCCAGCCATGTGCGTACTCAAAAATGGGATCTTGATGGACTGAACGGTGGGGAGTTCCCACCCATTGGAAAATGCAGAACCCGACTCAGCCATTTCGTCATGGCTTGACGCTACTGATTCTTTTGGCGCGCCGTCGAATCAAACATGGGAAATCCCAGAACTACCTGGGGGTTGCTGGGAAAATCATCGAACGAAGTTGAACGAAGTGGGGGAATTTCCAGCCATCGATTGGTCGCTGGACGCCAGTCTGAAGTGAACATGTCTCTGGCCGCCCCCATTGCTGGCTTTGTCGTTGGGTGCTGAGCATCTAGCAAGAAATTTTTGGTCACCAACCAGGTTACAGGCTCATGGGTCAGAATTGTTTTTTACATACAAATTTGGAAGATCATCATTCAAATCGGAAATTAATTTCATCCCAAACATTCACGTAACATTATGGGTTATTGGGTCCTAGTGACATAGTGTTTGATCAAAGAGTTGATCCAGAATTTCCATGAATTTCCTGCACATCGCAGCACGAAATGGCGATGTCTCAGGCCTTCAGAAATCCAAGTTTTCTGGTTTCGGGGGGGTGAACTCTCAATGGTTCTGGGAAATCCGTTGGCCAAAGAAAAATGGGGTTCCTGCTGCCATTTTGTTTGGTTAATGTTGGTTAATGTTGGTGAAAAATTCCCTAAAATCAACAAACAACTACCAGATATTTTTTTCCAAAACAACTACCAGAACAATTTTTTCAGTTGTTTTTTTGGGAAACCGCCTGAGGTGTCAATTGGCCTCATCATTGCAGGGCTGACCCTGGGTCCAGACGCGGAGCGCTTCCGTAGGGCGGGTCGCATTGGTCATTGTTGATGGGATAATCCCAATGGGATTTATGAGTTTATTGGGACAATGATGGAATGGATATGATTGAATTGAATGATGTTTCTGGTGAATTTATGGGAATGATGCATTTAACAATCTCCATAAACATCTATTCAATGGGATGGAATGATGAGTTTATTGGGATAATTATGGGACAACATCTCCATTCCATCCCAAAAAATAAGGGCTAATGTTAGATCTTCGAGAGTTTGAGAATGATACTTCATATATTTGCTTGGGATGTATCATTACTTATACTTATTAGCCTTTTGCAGGAGACCATAAATTTGGTTGACTGTTTCGTGTCAACATGGATTGTGCATTCTCCAATTATTGGGTACCCAAGTTTGACCCGCTACCCTCTGCGTATTGAACATTGCTATGCAAGATGGCCCATATAGAGATGATGCCCCTATTAAATTGGTAATTTTCATGAAAAAATCCATACCTATGTTAAATTGCCAGAGGGTAGTAGAATCTTGGAGGGCTCAATCACCATTTACGCCTGTCACTGATGGGTTCAGTGACCCTTCTGCACCCGTGCTCGCCCCCTGCAGACTGCTTTTTGCCTCCATCGCCGTACATAAAATGACACATCTGAAGTGAAGGATCGGTGGCTGGACATGACGTGCGCGATTTAAGAAACCGCCGCTAGAAGAATTTCCCATGGATTTCCGCACAGATTAGAACGACCTCACCAGGACCACAACATAGATCATGGGTAGGAAGGGCAACTTCTCAAGGTGGCTAATAGGGTCTGAAAATGTCTGAAATATTCTGAAATATGGCCAGAATATTGGAGGTGTTTTTTTGAAGTTGTGATGATTTTATTTGCGGATGTACTTCCTGCTGGAAAACCTGCAACAAATTGGAACAGCCAGGAGTTTTTAGACCACCAACATCCACCAACTATGTTTTTTCTCAACAACAAATCTGACAATTGGAAACATCTACCATGTTTGAAGGATTTATGGAGTACTTTTCTTTCAACTATGGATATAATATATTGATGATATATATATATATATTTATATACATGTTGTTTTGCTTTGGGAAAAACAACCCATCTTAACCATCATAATACTCATATAGACCCTAAAAAGGTAAACACATATATGTCAGTTGGATTTTGCAACCTTCTATATTATAATAGGGGCTGCTATCCTATTGTGATGTTGCCGTTGCACGTCCCTGGTGACACGTCGGCCCTGGTGACACGCCCCCCGAAACGCGCAAAACGCCATGGGCGGAAATGCCTCGCAGCCTGTGGATCTTCCAGCGCTGCCACAGCAGCGCATCGTCAATGTGCGCGATGGTCAGGCCGATTGAAAACCGGAGATTGAAGATGCCAATGATTATTTTGGGATATCCCAAGTTTTTTGAGGATATTCCAAGTTTTTGTGGGATATCCCGAGTTTTTAGCCATCATATCCCATACAAAAAGATAGAGGATTATACAAAAATACATGGTTAGCAATATGTCCCATTGATTTCAGCAACTAGGTCAACTAGTGTAATGCATAAACACTTGGGATATCACTGGGATGAGCTTTCTGATTTTGCGGGTAATACACCCCAAATGAATCCAATTGATGACTTTAAGGGAACATGATGATTGACGACCATTGGACATGGGGGTACTTTATCTTCAGACAAACCCATGCATGTATATATAATATATATATATATACATAAACATGTCATGAACACGATGATGATGATGATGATGATGATGATGATGATGACAACGACCACCACCACCACCACAAAACAACAACAACCACCAAAAATATGTGTGGCATATATATTCATACTAGTATTATATATATATATATATATTATGTATCTATACATACTTGCAAGGTGAATCAATGTTTGAAGACCTGTAAGGATGTCCGTCCGACCTTTTTTTTCTTGGCCTTTCCGATTCGTTCCGGAGGCTGAACCCATGGAACAACAGCCGCAGATTGGGACCTTGCAGCAGGCAGGATGTGCAGCATGTCCCAATCAATGGGGGATTGGATGCAAGAACACAATATATATATATTGTATACTCTATATATGTATATACTGGATGGACCTGGATGGATTGAATCGCAATGTGATCGTCATATTGGTCATACACAAAATGATATCACTTTGATGTTTACTGTTTCGGAGCGTTCGATGAGTTTGCAGCAGGGGATTCACAGCGCTTGACTTATGCCGACCTCCATCATCCTCAGGGATTGCAGGAAACTGGCATCATCCGTTGACGTAAACCATGATCAGTTGGATTGTTATGTGCCGCCTTATGTACATACATATACACATATGTATATATATATATATGATATATATATATATATGATATATATATATATATGATATATATATGATATATATATGATATATATGATAAGTATATATATATGATATATATGATAAGTATATATATATATGATATATATATGTATGATATATATATATATACACATACAATAACAATTATAGATACTATAGATATATTATATCCATAAATCCCGATCCCTCTGCACGAGTTCCAAAAAAACCCGGTGACCATCAGCCAGGCCGTGGCGGTTCGTCCCACGTTGTCGCTGGTGAAAGGCGCCGTACGCGGAGATGGCAGCGGCGTTCTCACCGTGGAGATCGCAGTGGCCTGGCGGAAACTGGGGAAACTGGGGACTTCAATGGGGGTCCTACATTACCCTCTGATAAATTAACATAGACCCTGAAAATCACCAATTTTTAGTGGAACCTAATTTTCCAACCCCTATTTGCCAGGGTCTATGTTAATTTACTGGAGAATATTCACCCATGGATTTCTCACATGGTGACTTTTCATGGGGATTCTGATGGGGATTGTATATATATATATATATGGGATTAAGCATGGGAATAACAAGATGATTGACCATGGGATTAACCATGAATTTCATGGGGTAACCAGTTACCACATGAGATTTCATGGTGGTTTCATGGGATAGATGTAACCAACTAATATGGGAGATAACTAGACATACTTGGGATACAAAGGGGGGGACCGACATGATCCAACTGAAGTAGCGGTCCGAGAATGGTGGTTTCTGGACCTATGGATGGTGGTTGACCATCATGAAAGATTCATTAGTGGACTATCCACAGCTAGAAATCAACCATGGGCCATGGGTTTCTGGCTGAAGCATTGCTCAACCATCCACTAGGTATCACCATAGCTATAGGTCACTAGGTCAAAGTTCTCAAGCGGTGAAACTTACGGCGAGGGCAAACAACCCCCGAAAAGATGCCACATTGGGCTGGGGATACTGAACTATATGGCAGCATTGTGATCATCATTATCTTGACTATCGTTGTCAGCGTTACCATGTCTCATTATCATTTTCACAGTTGTTATAACTGATGCTTTTGGTAGTGTTCTGATCTTCTCATAGAATTTCAAACTATATCAGACATGATCAGACTACATCGCTAGCCGATACACCCTTAATCTCCTGGATATCTTCCATTTAAAGGGCACGTCCCATGGTGGTAAACCTCGGCACGTCCCCCGCTCTAAGGCGACTGCTTCGGGGCACGTGGAACTCATTCTTCCAGCGCAAGAAGTCTCGTCCGCCGACGTGGCGTGGCCGAGGATTTCCATGTTACCCAGCTCCAAGGTCCAAAGGCCCGGGAGAAACCAAGGGGCTTTTGGGATGTTTTGGGTGGTCTATCCATGTCTATCCCAGTGGTCCCAGTGGCCTGATATCTGTTGATATCTGTTGATAGATTTGATGATGGTGAAACATGGTGAAACCAGAATTACAGTTGTATAGCGATATATGTAAAGCTACATGGGTATATATGGGTATGTAAGGGTATCGGTCGACATTTAGCCCCCCAAACCACGGATGAACTTAAACAGAATGTTTAAAGATACAAAGCATGATCAAAATGATCACAAATTAGTAGAGTAATGATATTGGACAATATTACCATTATTTTTGTATTCTATCAGGATGAACTTGGTAGTTGGACCGGCACGAAAACCGGCCGTGTTTGTTTGGCATTTCTTGGCTTTTTGATGGTTTGTATGCGGGGTTGGGGGTGGGCGGTTTGGGGTGGGTGACTAATAACGTTCACGTTGACTTGCACATAGACTTCATGCTACTGACGTTTCTCTCACTCTTGCACATGTATCAGATTGTAAGGCCACAGAACAAAGGATCCTGCTTTGAATACCTTGATCTTCCAGCTCGTGTTTCGTCAAAGTGCGTGATGCCACACCACAGGTATTCATGTCAGCCGTCAAAAGACTTGTGAAAACCTCATGGCCGTGGCAAGAAGAGAAAAACAACAACGACATTTGGCATGGAATAGAAATACTTGACATCTTCATAGTTCTCGAAAATGTTCACCAAGTCCTTAGTTCTCCATAAATTTTGAGCGCCGTTCTAGGGGTTGAACTGATGACCACATTTGCCTCAATGCAACTACGCACATTGCATGTCTAATGAAACCCTACTGGTATGCATAGAACCCCCTGTACTTGCGTACTTCAAACCAAATAGTATTAATGAAATAATATGAAATAGCTACACCACGGCCGTTTGCGGGACGGTGGTCCTAGTTGCATTCAGCTACTCGACCAGGTTGAGCATCGCAGCTTCCAGCGGGTCCCAAAGCATCAGCTTCAACTGTGCTGTGAGCCCGGCACCAAGAGAACCCCAACAACCTCTGAGTGGATGCGTCGATGGGAAGATGTGGAAGATGGGAGTAGGATGTCTACAAAAAACACCAAAAATCGTGAAACATGACCAGATTTCACCAGCAGTCAGTTTCAGATAGGTTGGATTCTTCAGTTCTTCTGGGCTAAGAAGGTTGTGACTGAAAATCTGCCAGTACTGCTCAGGTTTGGAGTCCCTGAGTCGCGAAAAGCGTGCAGGCCTTTTCCTGGCGACTGGGGCCCCACATGGCCGGCTGGGAGCACTGAAGTGAAAGCACACCCATCAGCTATGGAACTTGTACATGAAATTGAGTAAACAAAACACCTGCGACATCTGACATATCATATCTAATAGATGCATCAAAAACAGGGGAGATCACCAAAAAAACAGGGAATAGATGATAACAGATCCATATCTCTTCACATCTCTTCATATTGGGGTCTGAAAATAGAAAATAGCTCTAAACTACTCTGGAAACCCATTGGTTAATGATCATCTTCCCCATTTTTCATGGCCATTTTTTTTTTGGCCACGCCAGGTCTATGGCCCGCGGTGCTGGTGTTGCGCCCCGGCCCGGCGCCGGTCGGAACCTTGGTGGAGGAACCACCGGATGGCACCATGCTGGCCTTCTGTGGCTGGGTTCGGAAGGGCGGGAGCTGATTGGTGGTGAAAATCAATGTTTAAATCACCATTTTTAATAGGTAAACACAGGTAAACCATCTAAACATGACTGGATGATTTTTGGATTATGACTTTCCATATGGGAATAATCAGAACATGACTGGATTCTGACTGTCCATTTATTGGGAATGGAATAATCATCCCAAGTGACGAAGTCATGTATTTTTCAGAGGGGTAGGTCAACCACCAACCAGATGTCATAAACTATCCCCCAGTCACCATAAATATATAGGTGCATAAACCATTCCCAAGTTTAGTATAGACAGAGTGTCGGGTGAACGTAGAAGCGTTGGCTGCCTAACAATACCTGACGAGGAAGTTTGCCTCATCTTCACTTTCCTGGGAAACCCAATATCTGTCTGGGTAACTTTGGTAGGCCAACTAACAAGGAAGCTGTGCAGGTCAATGAATTTTACGAGAGTATAACTGCCAGGTTAGTTAGACCCACATGTTCTAAGATGTTCATCTGCCAGGATGTGTACTTCCAGGTTACTTGGACTGACATGTCTTAGGTATGTTGATCTGCCAGGATGCGTACTTCCAGGTTTATTTGCAAGGATGAGCGCTTCCAAGCTAGCTACCCCAACGTATCCTTTGGAACTAACTTCTGTGCTCTAAAAGGCAAATAATTTTGGTTTTCAGCAGAAATTAACGAGGATTTATACCAATTGTTTTTTTCATACATGAGGGAAACAGTAAGGAGCAAAAGGCCTGGATGATTAAGCACACCGTTGCTTCTCTAAAGAACACAACAAAAGAGAAGATAGTTTCAAAAATAACAATTACGCCAAATGAGTGCTGTGCTTGGCAAGTGTCACTACGAGATGTTCGGTTATAAGACACTTTCCTTCGCAGTCTTTTAAGGGATACGAGTTCAAAGTGACATAAACAAAGGTTGGCCAACAAGTATGTGGCAGGTGGCAGGAAGGCAGGATCATATTTCTGTAAAATGTTCATTTCAGATCCAGGCCCAAACTTCTTGGTTAGTGTTTTCTCTCTCGCTATGAGGTTGACATGGCAAGAGCCCCTTATAGGTGGTATAAACCATTCCCAAGTTTAGTATACAGAAATGGATTTTGATTGGGATATGGTCGTATATGGAATCGCTAACCCTTATCTTTGATGGGGAGATTGCCCTCCAACCATATGCGCATATATTACATATTATATATATATACATATTTGGTTGTGTGTGTGTGCTACAACCAAGAAAAAAGCTTCAAATCCTATCAACTTGTATATAACTACAATTCAAATTTTGGGCGCCGATGGACCCCAAAATTTGGCTCAATATGGTGGCCCTTACCACATGGTGGGAATGGATATGGATTACAGCATCAATGGGGGTACTTGTGCATATAGGCATGGGACTACAATTTTGGTATTGATGGCAACCAGTGCCATGTGTATATATATATATATAAGTAATGACTTGGAAATAATGGATGGGCTTTTTGGTTGGGATTGTATTTCCAGGATCTAAAATAGTTTGCAACGTTGAAATTGCCGGACCCAAGCAATATGCTACCAAGTAAACTTAGGCACCCTCTGGAATTTCATCATCTCAAGTTTGTTTATTCCAAAATTGGATGGTACCAGGAAAATCGTGGAATTTCATGAACAATCTGTTTAGATCCAAAGATGGGATGGTTTTGACCAACAAAATCAGGTGGGCTTTACCCAAGAACAATCAACAAAAACTCAACACAAAATGGGTGTTGCCCCAAAGTATCGACATACACCCGCTCACAAAATTCCAAAACATATCTATTTTTTTAGTTGCAGTTCCAATGATATTAGTGGTTACAAAAGAAACCATAGTTTTAGGTTTTTTTTTTTGCTAGCTGATGAAGGTTAAAATCCCATGCCATGACCCGAGGTGAGGTGAAGGTGCCTGGCTTGGGTCCCGCGGGTGTTGTGAATGTTTTATATACAATGCACATGTATGCTGCTAAATATATCATGATGTATCATGAATATGATGAGATATTATTTTGTAATGACACATAGATACATAATGCATTATATATATATATACACAACAGTATTTAATTAGACATAATTATATAATGGTTTTTAATGATATACAATGATAGATACTGATATGTATATAATTTATAATACACATTCAAATTATAAATCGTATTTACATGATATATTATACTGTAATGCATCCCCTCGCAGCGGATGATCCAGCCATGGCCAGGCAGGCAGCCTGAATGTGGTGCGGCAGATCATCGCCTGGGGAGGCGTTAAAAAAATGCTGGGGATGGAGGTGCTTTTTGTGAACCATAATGGCTAAGAATCCCAGAAAATCTCCAAATTAGTGCAAGTAAACACAAAATTGGGGACCTAACCTGGCGGGGAAGTCTATAATCCAAAAAAGAAAATGTGCTTTTTTTTATGGCTACCGCCAAGTTATGTTTCACGAGAATGGTTAATAATTTGTTTTTTTGGGCTACATGAATTCTTAACCAAGTAATGCGTGTGGCGAAGATTTGTCAATTATGAATGGTTCAGTTATATCTTCTAAACAAATAGTGGAATGAATGGAAGTGTTACCCCCAGATCATGTTTAACGCACTTTATTCTGGGATACAACCTCTGGATATCAAATGGATTTTCAGGAAACCCGTGTCTTTCATACCTTCAAAAAGAAAGCATCATTCCTGGAGAAATGGGGCCATCTGTGATTTTGAAACCGTTGAGTTTGCCTATATCTCTGCAACGAATGGTGTGCATAGATTCGATGATAAAACTAATGTGGTCCCTGACATGGACATGAAACATGATCTCAAAGTCAATAGGGATGGTGTACCCTCTGGTAATTTAACATAGCTATTGAAAATCACCATTTTTAATGGGAAAATCCACTATTAATGGCCATTTGGTGTGTTTGTCCACAAAACTATGGCAATCGAATGACATGATCCTCCCAGAGGTTTGATCAGACATGATCCCCACACCACAAGTGACCCACCAGCCATTTCAGTGGCAAATATTCTGCTGCACATGACAAAGCGACAACGTCCCATGGTGAAAAGGCAACCATGTCGAAATATGTGGCCCACACGCTTGCGACCACGTGGCCAAAAGAGATCTGTGCTTTTGACTTTTGCTAGTTAAATGCATTTGGAACATGTTTGCTGAACTTTGTCTCAAGACCACCTCGCAACTGGACCATCCAACTTAGGTGCGAGCATTATATATATATATATATCAAAGATTGCAATGGCGCACAGGCGACACCCCCAAGAGTGAATACATTTAAGTAACTACCCCAACCCCACCGAAACGAAAGATCACAAACAGATCCAAATCACTGGAGGGTCCACAGCTTTCCCATGCGCCATGGCGGGATCGCACTCAGCCTGGCCCTGGGTGAAGCGCTCGAGAAAGTGGACGTGCAGCTCCGCTGTGCCAAGCTGGTCGCGGCTGGGGGACTCTCCCAGGACCCGGCGGCAGCGGCACCAGGGTCGTTGGAAGCGGCGTTCACGGGCAGGGCTGGGCCGGAGAGCTATCTGCACACAGATGACCCGGAGGCTTTGGAGAGGGGTCAGGTTTGACAGGCCCAAATTTTGGTGAATTTGGGGATTTGGATCTTAATATGTCCCAGTCCAATGACCCGAGGTGGGCAAAGTGGGATGGTTTGATACATAACCAGCCATTTGTGGTTCAAATGACCAAGATTTGGTCGCCATACCCATACCCTACCCCAATACCACAGTTTTGCACCAATCACTGGCCATCTCTATATGATGGAGATGATCCAGATGATCCAGTACTGGTTGCTATAGTTTCAATTGTTCTTTGTTTTCTGGATGCCTTAAGTTCACTCTGCTTGATTGCTCAGGGATTGCTCGCCTTCTCCTCAAAATGATGTCAACACATACGTTTCGGAAAAAGTCATCGATCTCAAGTAATCTCAAAACTGTTTCCCCTCAACATTCACATTTACCATCAACATTTGAGGGGGTCAAGCCATGTCTGCAGGCCATCCAGTTCTACAAGTCCCTTCGGGCCAACTCCGTCTTCGGGGCCCTTCCGGGAGGACCGGCCTCCGAACACATCTGTCCCATGCCCGACTGGGCCTGGCGTAACGCCACGGGGATCTTGATGGATCACCAGTGTGGCTGGGGCACCAATGTCGGGTGGATATGGGTGGATGTCATCCTGTTACTGAGCTACAGTATACTCACTAAGGCATACTAAGGCTATAGTTGGATGAGAACTGCAGTTGCCAAGAAGAACATCCTGAGTTCTCCAGTGTTTTTGCAGATACCATTCATCACCTTCATCTTTATCTTGAACATACCTTAAGCAACCATAACCCGAAAAAAACAAGGTTTTAGGAAAAAAACCATAAAATTCTCCAAAAACCTGGTTATCGCCCAAAAACCTGGTTTTCGGGTTTTGATGGGTTTTGTAATTTTCGGGGTTTGGTCGCTTAAGGTGAACAACTGCATCACATGTGCATTCGGTGGCACATTGCAACAAACTGTCGCTTTTCCGCTGAATCGACCCCATCAGCTGATAATGTACCCCGCATTGCGCCATTCTTGATGGGCCTTGGTTAAATATCGGAGGATGACTCTTTCAACCACCGTGCTAGCATGTACCCTTCGGGCAGTTCTGCTAGCTCTGCCAATGAAATCTTCCGACAACTGGGTTGCGTAAACCAACGGGTTGATAACAAAAGCCTGGCGATGGCCTGCCAACCAAAGATCAACCAAAAAGGCATGGTGTAACTGATGGTGTTTGGGTACGAAAATGTACAACACCTTCCCTTGTCTATATGCTTCCTTTGCAAGCTTGTCGTAGGTGGCTAAAAAGCGAAGCCCAAGCTCCCCAAGCCCAATGGCAGTGGCACTAGGAATCCAAACATCCAATTCGTACAGCTGTGCAAAGAACGAATTGATACAACTGCAAGCTTCCTTTTGCAATTGGTAAAGAACATTCTCCGACAAGTCTGCATCTTGATTCCAAGCATTGAGCCATCTCAGAAGCACTGTAGTTGCAGCACCTTTTGACCATATAGCTGAAGGCATGTCAGTCGTGCTTGGCCACAAGATAGTCTCCTTGCTGATGTAAGCCAAATATGCAGTTTGGCCATTGGCCTTGCACCAGTCCAAGTAGCTAGACGATAAGGCTTCAAAACGAGCATCTTTGGATCGCCCAGGAAACAGGTCTGATATCAGTGCCAGTGTGCTGGCAACAAAAGTTTTGCCAACACCGAGCGTAAAACCATGCCAGATGTCGAACTGAAACATTGCCTCCGGTTTCTGTCTCAAGCACATCAGGCGTGTGAAAGCTGGCACCGACTTGAACCCAGACTCAGCATACATGGTTGGAAGCCACAAAGGAGTCCGCGTTCCCAACTGTTCGAAGGGGTAATCACGCTGACCTGCCCGACACAGGTGGCATATACCTTTCGGTTGCTCCTGCCTTCCAGACTGCCCTCTGCCCTTCTCACAGTTGTAGTAGCTTCGGGCCAACCGGCCGCACTTGACCAAGAACTGCCAGTCTCCAGTGACTGCTATGCAAATCATCCAGAAGCGTTCTCCAGATGTCGGGTCAACCACTCCATGCCGACCAACGTCATCAGCGCAATTTGCTCCGAACTCGAAAATATCTTGCACTGATTCATCCTTTCGGTAAAGGTGCTTTGGCAAAACGCAGGAAAGCATGTGTGTGGTGTAAACCGACCCGACGTAGTTGCATTTCTGCTTGAGGTAGTGCTGGGAAGCACCTTTTGCCTTCGAAGCTTTCAGACCAGGTGCCAATCCTCTGCCAAGGCAAGACTTGAAACTGGTGACAAGGAATGGCTGTTTTTTCCTTCCCCGTCCTTCGTCGCCATGGTAAACGATTGCAGCTGCATTCGAAAGTTGTATTTTTCCTGCCCTAGCCAAGGAAAAAACTTCATGCTCTGGCTGTGCTTTTTCAAATTTTGCCCAAAAATCGGACCAAATCGCCTTTTCACGGCTTCGATCAGGTCGAAGTAGCCCACATAGCATGTGCCAACAGTTCCGATGAAGTAAAAAACGGCACCAGTCTTGTAGCTTCAGTCCTTTTACCCCGTGAGGCTTGTCAGGGTGAATGGGCACCAAATTCAAGGGAAGTCTCAGATTGTATCGGCTAAAGAACCTATGGGCATCCCGCTCTGCATTCCCATCACTGCAACCCGAGAATTCCACAAGCCCACCAGAGACACTTGCAGCAGCTTGGCCAACATCAGAAACAATGTTGCGAGCCGTTTGCACGGCCTGCCTGCTAGCAGCCTCGGATAGGTAGGGCCAACAATTTGTCGGAGAAGTGAAGGGTTCAGGTTACCAACCTTAAGCGACCAAACCCCGAAGATTAGCTAGTGTTTACCCCATACCTTAAGTAACCTAACCCCGAAAATTACAATGGGATAAAGGGTTCTGTAATCTATAGGCTTGTCTCAGTTAAAGCGCTGGTGGAAAGGGTTTCCATGCAAGCTGGCTCAAGAAAATAATGCTGTTCACTGTGGCTATACAAAGGTTTTTGGAAATAGAAGTCAGAACCAGCAGTTTCAACCCCTAATTAAAAAAACAATAATCTCCCCCAATCTGTGGGACAGACCGACTGTGGGGCACTTGCATTGATTTAGCTGCGGAACTCCTTGACCGATGTCCGCCGCAAATCCTCGGAGTGTTCTTCCAGGAGGCTTTCCTGGCACGGGTTATGGCCGGCATACCACCTCCCAGTGAAAAGGTCTAGGGGTTTAATGCTTGTGTTGCACACGATCATCGGCAATTTTTCCCTGCAACCTACGATTGCTTCAACCCCAAGTTGGGCATGGTGGAAACCACGCTCTCTCCTCCCTTTGCGCTGCCAGGTCAAAAGATTTGGACAAGAATCAAATGATTACAGTGTGAGCCTAAGATCGGAAATGTAATCACAGAACACCTGGCGCAAATGGAGACTCCATAGCCATATTGAAAGCGAATGCTTGTAGCACTCAAGCTGCAGGGTTTCCCGCAGTCCAAACAAAGTTCACAAAAGCGGCGTCTTGCCGAGCCACATCCGACGCAAACAACCTATCTCTTCTTGGAAGGTTTGGTTTTAGCAGCAGTATGCTTAGGTCTTTTAGATCCTGTGCTAGGGACAGTCTCACCCGGGCGCTTATTGGAATCGTTCTTCTCGAAATACTTCTTTGCATTCCTGTTCAGCTACACCCATTTGAAATATACAGGTTGTTGTTCCCAAAAAACAAAAGGCAGCTTAACACCGAAAGAATGACAGCAGCAAACGTATTGAGGTTGGAACTTCAACTTGGCCTCCAATGCTGCCGCTCGGCTGCACCTGATGCGTTGCTGGCTCGGAATCCCAAAACCGGTTAACATCGGATCCCGCACTGTAGAGCCAATCAAAAGTAGGGTGCCTCATGGTTGCGGCTCGCATGGCTGGCTCTGCTTTGGACCAAAACCTCAGCATGCGGAGGACCCCAAAAGTTGGAAAAGAACATTGTCTATACCCATGACCGATCTGATATCATTATATAGAAAATTGTGCATTGTATAAACTTATTATTATAATTATCTCAAATCAATCCTTTGTGGGCGGTTTCAAATCAATCTTTCGTCTGTGGCTCTTAAGCTTAAATTGCTTGGGGATGCCATAAACTTCCAAGGATTACTGGGCTAGAAACGGTTTTCCGTAGCCATCGACAGCACCATGAGCGAGCACTTCATTCAACTTGTCATACTCCCCATCAAGGGTTTTAATCTCATCGATCACTTCCTGCTCATACCTTGGAAAACGAAAATGAGGTTCTGGGTTTTTGTGGAAAGATGATATTGCAGGAAAAAATCGGCCCAAATACGATTTGACCTGTGCAGTGCTTTTGAACTTCTCAGAGAGGTCCCGGAGCTGGGATCGAAGTTTCCCACTTTTCTGAAGAACGCTTTCCATGAACTTCGTGAATCGATCTTTGTACTGGCAACAGGTAGCAATGTTTTGGTGATGACAATTTCAATTTAGATTCAGTGAGGTAATGTGTGATTTTTTGTTGATTCCCCTTGGTCATGTGTACTTCTGAAAACCCCACCTCCGAAGTTGCTTCGGCCTGTGCAACGGCCTGCTTCGGAACCTGCGCTCGGTTCATGGCCTTGTCAAGGTCACCAAAGCTCAGATCTGGGATCGCCGCCCCTGAATCCTCCTGGCGGAAGAAGAGGACACAAGGGTGCAATCAAGTGGGTGGGCCATGACGGGAAAAGGTTTTGATAACATTGACAAACAGTCATCCAAAAGATTGACAATCCTCAGTTCTGCTGCGCAGCTCGGACTCGGTCTGTTTCTGGGATCGGGTTCCACTTTCACGGGTCTGAACATGGTACTCCCGAACGCCATCATACATGTTGGTCCTGGGCAGCCGCGATTGATGGCATTATTACAAAAGAATCACAAAAATCGCACACACACAATACACGACCCACGACTGAATACGAGGCCCTGCCTCACAAGCTCATCCGGGGCAGCTTCGCAAACACGCTTTGCACCAGCAATTCGGGCCCTGGAGAAACAGTGGTATAACATCAAGTGACAACATGCATGCATGGATTCATATGGGTTCCGGGTTCCATTGAAATTAGTTGGAAACAATGACAGCAGTAGATCCCGTTAAGAATCAATGAGGACCCCACGCGCTCCACTTCAGATCTTGGGACATTTCCTGCTCGCTGTACCATCCTTCCGAAATGGTAACTTCGATCACCTTGTCCTTTCGGACTGAGATCTCCACCTTCTTCAGAAAAGCATCCTGGCTTCTGAATGCATTTGAAGAAAGAAAAGCCGTTTTTGGAATAAATCGTAAATTGCTAGACGCGATTGCAAATGCAATTCGAGACTTGTGCAGTCCTTGTCGAAGTTGACTCTCTTGAGCAGTTCGGCCAAGTTATCCCGAACATCCTTTCCACCCTTCCATTGATCCTTCAAGAACTGAGGGGCATCCAAGTCACGACGTTTTTTCTTGGGTGCCACCATTCTGCGGATTCTGGCCAATGCGGCCTTGTGCAACAGAACCTTACTTGAACAATAAAGATGCTCAAAACAACTTTGGACTGCAACTTTAATTCCACAACAAAGCCAAAACAGCTTCAAGCCATGAAACCTGTCGGGTTTTCTTCATGGACGTAAGAACAACTGGCTTTTTGGGTTTGGAATCTCCAGCATCAGCACTGGCAGAAATGCTGGGGCTCCCCAAAGTGGCAACCGACTGCTTCCTCTTGATTTTCAGAGTTGGCCGAGCTTTCGGAACAGGTGTAGCTTTCGGACCTTCATCAGCCTAGCGATCAGTGGCATTGGGATTTAGACCACTTTATGTTTCAGCTTGTGCACTTTACAAAAAAATGTGACCCCTTGGTTTCTGAAACATTCGTGAGTAAAGGAATGAAAGAGCATATACAACCACCCCACCTTGGGAATTTGGGAATCATCTGGAACCTCAATGACCGGTTGAGTGGCCGAAGTCCCCGGCTGCATCGCATCCACCTGGGGAGGATTGCGGCCAAGCGAACGTTCAACAGCACCAGGAGAGGCCTGGGCCACAGGGCGGGAAATTGCCCGAGTGCAAGGTCTAGAGAAGAATCACTTAGTCCCCAACCGGAATCGTTTCCAAGCTGGCTCCATAGTGGGCATCAGGGTGGGCCTGAAATAGAGAATTTTCACGTGAACTTGAACAAAACGGATGATTCCTGACCATACGATTTTTTTGGGGGGGAGCCAGGAAAAGTGCATTTTTGTAGGGCCAGCCTCCTCGTATTTCTTTGTAGCTTGGAGAACTGCATTGAGTTCCTGAGAAGCAAATGGTGCAAGTAGGTCCGATTTTGGAACATCTTGGAATTAATGCTCATTAGCTAGCAACAACCAAAAAGAACATCAAGCGAGATTCGGCGATTTCCCTTTCTGCTTGTCTTTCAGCTGCTTCCAATTCCTTCAAGACATGCTGGTACCCTTCACGCAGGGTCTCGCAACTCCATTTACTAGAGTGCCCGACAGGTCTGGCTGAAGATGCCATGCTTTGGCCGTCGCTGGCTGGCCGTGACTGGGCACCGACAAGTTGACAGGGTATGGCTCGGATGAACTGCTTTTTTTGCAAAAATGATCAAACAGCAGAATCACTCCATTTCCGATTCAATCCATCCACAAATTTGGGAAAAGAATCCAAAGCACTCAATATTCGACGCCTTTTTCATGTGGCATTGCGTACGTCCTCAGCACATGTCCCGACAGAGGATCCACTTTGGATTCCCAACACTAAAAATACCCCAAGTGCTGGGATTTGAACTGGGCCAGAAAACCCATATTTTTTTTATGGGTTTTTACGGGATAATTACGGGTAAATTATGGGTTTTTACGGGTTCAGGAAAAACCTGGTTTTGGGAAATTTTATGGGTTTTATGGGAAGATTATGGGTTTTTTATGGGTAAATTATGGGTTTTTACTCAAAACCCACTTTTTCCAGCTATAATTCCACAAAAAACACATAAATTCCGATTTCAAATACCTTGACTGTAGCCTGATTGCTGCCAACAGTTGAATGAACAGCTATCGGATTATCACCTGCGGCTTGGCCCATTAAAATTCAAATCCTCTTTGGGAGATGAGGTTCCCACTGACTCGGAATGCGAAGGTGTTTTGATCCTCGCAAATAATTGTAAACAGCTGGCAAGTCCGAATGCGGCCATTGATCAGGGCTATCATCAGGCATAGTCAAAAAAGTGTGCAAAGCTGTTGGCAACTGCTCAGGGGTTTCGGGTGCACCAAACTTGTCGGATATCAACTGCCCCCGCATATCCACCAGTTGACGCGCGAAACGCATTGGATAGACCCTCAGAAAGGCAATTGGATACAATAGGAAAAGGGTATGCGAAACCCCAAAACGATTTGAATTTGGTTGAAAATTTTCGGACAATATAGAAATCTTTATCCTAGCCACTCGGTAGTACGCAACTGGCTCGTTCCATGGTATTTAATCCTGTTCTCGGAGTCCACGTATTTCTTCACGGTCTTTAAGGTGTAGGGAAGGGTAGCTTTCAGTTTTTTCCATTGCAATCGCCCTTTGTCCAAACGCTTGATTGCTGGGGAATTGGACCAAGCATAGTGGCGTTTGGGAGACAAACCCCCATAATGCGCCATCCACCACGAGACCCGCGTCACCTCGGATATGGGGAGGAGCTGCGGCCCAAGGATAAACCAGTAAACATAACAATTAGCCAAAAGGTAGCAAATAAATAGGTTGGACCGAAAATATTAATATAATAACTTTACATCGATGTATGGGTATGTTAAGCCTGCATATCGATCTTTGATATAATCTTGTGAAACCATACAAGCTAGCTACCCCATAAGTGGCACATGCCCAAAAACTTTATTCCAAGATGTTGCCACTAAATGACGGCCCCAAGTCCGTGCCACTGAATCAAGGCATTCATCATGAAGCGAAAAGCCGGAAAATATTCCAGGACTGAGCTGCCAGGCTGTTCTACTACCCAAGTTCCACCCAAGCACGAAATCACCAAACATAGCAGAGATGTCCTAGATGGGGTTTGTCAGCCACAAATGTATGGCCACCGATTGGATACCAACTGGATTTAAAATGCCGAGTGTTGACATGCATGAAATAAGCAAAACAAACCATTGTCCTTTCTGTTAAGCCATTGGAAATGAGTACAGATGGCACATGAAGCAAGCCAATGCTGTTGCATTTAGATCTCCCGGATGTTCCCACGTTGATACCCACCATGCTGCTGCATTTCGTCGCCAATACCACGAGAAATCCCGGCTCGCAGCGGCCCTTGAGGATGAAGATCAAAGCCAACCTAGGCACCGCAGCTATCGGGACCTGGGAACAGTGGGACTAGTTACGGGGGTTGTCGCAATTCTACAGTAAATACAAATGCATGTGATTGGAAACCAAGAAACAAGAAGCCACTTGGAGTGAGCAAATCCATGAAGTTGGTCTCCGTTTTTCTGGTGGACCTAGTCTGCCGTTTGCCTTCCTTCTGGGGCTCAAAGTATAACAAGTCAAATTTGGCCGATCGGAGCTCTGCACATCTCATGAATCTTGTTGTATTGGCGGCTCCAGCAAAATATTCCAGAAAATCAATATCCTGCCGCAGGTGGTGTTCAGAGTTTCTGATTGAATACAACGGACCTACGGTTCACCCCAAAGGTGTTCAGAGTTTCTGGTTGAATACAACCTACCCTTCACCCCAAACAACTCGAACGGAAGTGTCCTTCGTGAGGTCAAACTGACCTTCAACCCAGTGCAGCATCACCAGAACTGCAACCAGTACCTGATAGCACAGGAGGAAAGGAAATACTGTAAAGAGAATATAGGATTGTATGAAACGGGCTGCATCGGATGTGTTGATCGGTGTAAATTACAACCTGCCTTCGGGCATCCCATGGCCCGCAACCGCCATACAAGACTGTCCAAATTCATCTTTGGAATTTTGAATTTCGAGCCACCAAATCTTTCTGGGAGGTTGCTTTTTCATGTTTTGCCAAAATTGGACCACAGCTCAAATGATTTTTGCTGATCGGGATCATTGCATGAATCAACTCGTGAAAAAACCCAAATGTTTGTAAACTTGCCAGGTGGACGACCTTTGTGTTTCAGCTGTAGCCGAACCCTCCACAGGTCCTTCTTCCGATCCCTTGCCTTTGAAGATTTGCCCATGCAGGCCTGAGCGAGAGAAACAGGAGACAAAACAATTATTGGATGTGTTCAAAGTGCTAACATGAATGCTGTACATAGGAATTCGATTCATGTGGTCCAGTGCTTCGGTTTGAAACTCTTCACTCCTTTTGGTGACCACGTTCAAGCACAGGAAAACTCAAAATGTTCTTGGAGGATTCGTAGTGTGTTTGTTCTTCTCATGCTAAGATTTATGGACACCCAGTCGGAAAGTTCACACGCACACACAGATTTTCTCCGCGTGGCGCTTCCAATCTGCACAGGCTGAGACGAGGCATGAAAGCCGAGCCGCACATGAAGGCGAGGCACCCTTTAGCCATCCATAGCCACTGAATTGAAATTCGACATGTCAGACTTGAATCGGAAACTGTGAGAAATTTGTTGGCCATGGAATACCTGCTACCCTTCAAGCTGAGCTCCTAAAGACTTAGATTCTTTCCATCTTGACTGCCACCATGCATGAGCGACTAAGACCCCAAGAAAAGTGTAAAGTTGCTGTAGCATTGGGAACAGTCCGAACATCAACTGACTAAGCATTAATGACTATTGGAAGCCGAAAGTTGCAGTGGCAGTTTCTATCCAAAATCCTGCGCTGTACATAGCGCATTTTTTTGCAGGAAAAACTGCATTCCAGCTAGTCACTAGTCAACGTCCTTTTTGATCTCATACATGACGGCGTTGCCATTGTAGCGCAACTGCTGAGGGAGGTTTGTCAACTTCGCATGATCCTTCGTCACCTTTTCATTCATCTGCTCGACCACGTAGTCCACCTGCTGTGCCTCAGCATGATGAGGCGACTGGATATGCCTGCTACACCGACGGCGGTTCATGTTCGTTCAGCACCTTGGCACAAAGTAATTGCAAAGGATCGGATTCCATTTTAATGATTTGAGTCTAGGTACCAAGAGGTGAGCGCAAATGATCGAGCATGCCATCTCAAACTGCCAGTATGGACCACCTTTTTCTGAGTCACCATGAAAAGAGAAGCACCAGGAAGTTTCTTTCCCATCGGCTGTGATTTTTTTGGGAGCCTTCGTGACACAACACTGCCTCGAGTAGTAGGGGTCAATGCTGCAATGCAACATTTGGAAGTTCAGGTTGTATTTGACTTTCTTCTTGAATTGGTTGCCCGCATCATCGGTATTGAATTTGTAAACGTACTCCTGGATCGCTTCATACAGCTCTTCATCGTAAAATTGTTCATCAAGCTCCCATTGCTCTTGCTGGCTGGTCTTGTGTCGGATTCGTTTCTTGGGCGGCTCGTGCTTGTCATTGGCTGACGGTTTCTTGCAAATTGCCTCAGCTGCCTTGGCCTTTCTTTTCG
Organism: Cladocopium goreaui; assembly: GCA_947184155.2. Lineage (NCBI taxonomy): Eukaryota > Dinophyceae > Suessiales > Symbiodiniaceae > Cladocopium > Cladocopium goreaui. Next base: position 129,835 of record CAMXCT020000289.1, on the reverse strand, counting down.
GGGAACTCTTGGCCTTTGCTTTGGCCTTGGCCTTTGCTTTCGGGGCAGGTGGTGTTGCAGCTCCTACATCAGCTTCTGGGGCATGAGTGTCATCTAGATCCGATTGTTCTTTCTTTTTTTTGGTTGATCGCAAAAGCTTCCGAGCCTTTGCACCTGGCTTTGCTTTCGGCTTGTCGGGTGTTTTGCTTTTCTTTCCCTTTCCCGTTTTCCCATTCTTGCCGTTCTTGGTTTTCTTAGCTTTCTTGTTCCTAAGTTGGTCTTCTCGTCCCAAAACAGTATCGTCCTCACCGTTGTCTCCCGGAGACTCCATTGTGCTTGTCTCCTGGTATGCAACAAACTTTCAACAAATCCGATTGATCGATTTTGGACACAAAAAACAAAACATAGAGTGATTCATGCACAGAAAGTGAGACGTCTCCTTGGCAGGCACAGTTGGTGGCTGGGCTTCTGTCGCTTCAGCACTCTCAGGCGTGGGCATTGGATGGTCACCAGGCAACTCAGCAGTCTCAGTACGAAGAATCTTGATTTGAAATTTCTTGCGTTTCTCTTCGCTCGTTTCTGGTGACATATGTTTCGGGGAACGGTCGGCGGGCACTGGTAATGCCATCACATCCACTGGCTGGGTATCAGTAAAGTCCCCGGCAGCAGCAGCAACCGGTGAAGAAAGTCCTCCAATGGAAATTGAATTGGGGATTGTCATGCTTGAAAATTTGAGACAATTTGGGACAAGAACCGGACAACCGCTACAAACGAGGGAGCCTGTGGCTTGTTCCTTTTCCAACTCCTGCTTCTTGTCGCGAATCCTGAGTCACTCCCAGTATTTTCTCGGGTCTTCTATAATTTTCTATAAGCCGAAAACTTGATAGTGGAACTTGGTTGGCTTGAGAATTGGACTGTTTCAGAAGATCATTTGCCGCTGCCAAGCGCTCCGACACAGCACCTGCCGATAAACTAGCTCACTATAACACACACACACACCCAACACATGCATATTTGGACAAAGTTCACTGCCAGGCCTGAAGAAGCTGGAGCAGCTTCTGCAGCTGCTAAGGACTCATCAGGTCGGGGCTCAACAGGTGGTTCGGCCGGCGACGGTTCAGCAGCCTCGGGAGTGGCTTCAGCGGCTCCCGGCACAGTTGTCTCATCATAGTCATCCTCATCTTCATTCGGTTCCTGCATGGCGCAGAAAGTAAATCAATGCCAGACCTGATTTTAAGTGAAGAGAAAACTGATGTTTAAGGTCCTCTTCCTCTTCGTTTCTGGAGTTCCGTGAATTCACTTCAGCAACGACCTCCTGGGCAAAAGCTCATGCATCTAGAGTTTTAATTGCTACGATCTTCAAATTCCCAGTATCATAAATTATTGCCAAAATTTGTTATCAATTATCATTTTATATTTTGCTTCACCCTTCATGCGTGTCAATATATTGAAGCCGTCCACTTTGAAAAAACGACACGTGTAGTGCGATATGCAGTATACATGATGTCCTCCAGGTGTGGGGCCAGAGTCAGCACCAGAGCTTGGAAGTCGGTATCCTTAAAAGGGGGCAGCCCAGCAACTAACAGAAAACAACTACCAAATTCCGATTTTACAGTCCCTTTAGGTCCCTGCATGTTATTATTTTGGGTGGGATGCCATGAATACTGCAATAGTTTGTTGTCATCACCAACCAAGATTCTAAACTGACTTCAACTCGTCGACATTTCTTTTTGACAAATGTGCAGAGTTTTCGAAGGGTCCAGCTATCGGCCTCGACATCGCTGGCTGGTCGGCATTGTTTGTTCTTCACGTAGAGCTTCTGGATCTCTTCGCGCAAAGCTTCCACCTCTGGCAATTTGTTCTCGGCTTCCGCCATCCGAGCTAGCAGGGGCATCAAAGTGCTTTTGATTGAAACTGCAGCCCGGATACCATCAGTCCCCGTGCCTTCTGGCACTAATGGTTCACCGCCTCTAAGTTTTTCACGGATCGTTTCATCCTCATCCCATTTCTCGCACAAACCAACACAGACAGGATCGGGCGTTGACTTAGGAAGAGAGCTAGAACTCATGTTGCCTTTCACAGGCACTTTTCGATCCCAAATGGCTGAAAGAAAAATGTTTTCACCCAGCAACTTGATGCGCAGGAACAAAGCAGCTGTTGACTGGGGAGCCCTGCCAAAGCCAAATGAAAATGGTCGCCGCATACCGTCGGGCCAGTGTGGTTTGACACTTTCGGGAATTCTTTTGAATTTGGAATGAATGTGGCCAACCATGGGGCGCTTCTGAATCTTGAACATTACACCTGTTATCTATTTTGTGATTTGGATCCTGTGAAATCTTCTTGATCTCTAATTTCTTGGAAAGAGCATGCTGCTGATAGACCAATGCATCCACTTGATCCGATTTCCAGGAAAACCTGGTTTTCGGCAGAAAACCCAGTTATCGGAATGGGAAGCCAGGAAAACCCGGTTTTCCAGTCAATACCTACTTATTTCAAGGTTTTGGTAGGTCAAGGTATTTTAACATATATTTGGATTACACCAGACCGGGATGACCGGGTGGGTCCCGATCCCAGGTTACGATGCAGCCTGGAGCATGGCCTTCCTGGGCATGTCCCGCGCCCTGCGGTCGGCTGACCGGGTCGTGACGGAGTGGTGGCCGTCGGAAGGCACGCTGATCTCGTTGATGCGCTATGGCAAGGGAATGGAACAGCTACCAGGCAACTATGATGTGGCGGCAGGTGGGGAACAAATATGGAACAACTATGGAAAAATGGAGTTTGGATGAGTTTGGTTGTTCCCCACCTGCCAGGTGAGGGTTGTTAGATTTTATCTAAGTTGCCTTCTCCTCCTGCCTGCCTCCTCTCCTCCTCTCCTCCTCTCGTCGTCCTCCTCCTCTCGTTGTCCTCCTCCTCTCGTTGTCCTCCTCCTCTCGTTGTCCTCCTCGTCCTCCTGCTCAACTGCGACTCGCGATCCACAGTGTTCGCTGCGGACCTCAACCACGACCATCCACGCCCAGTGTTCCCTGCCGGACCTCCAACCCTGCCGGACCTCAACCACGACCATCCCCGCCCAGTGTTCCCTGCCGGACCTCAACCACGACCATCCACGCCCAGTGTTCCCTGCCGGACCTCAACCGCGAGTATCCACGCCAAGTGTTCCCTGCCGGACCTCATGTAGGAAGATATGGGACAAAGAATGTGCAGAAGAAAGTTAGAAAGAATGTCAGAAAGAATGTCAGAAGATATGCCAGAAGATATGCCAGATAGAATATGCCAGATAGAATGCCAGATAATATGCCAGAAGATATGCCAGATAGAATGCCAGATAGAATGCCAGAAGATTTGCCAGATAGAATGCCAGAAAATATGCCAGAAGATATGCCAGATAGATATGCCAGAAGATATGCCAGAAGATATGCCAGATAGAATGCCAGAAGATATGTCAGATAGAATGCCAGAAGATATGTCAGAATATATGCCAGAAGATATGCCAGATAGAATGCCAGAAATGCCATATGTCAGATAGAGTGCCAGAAGATATGCCAGATAGAATGCCAGAAGATTTGCCAGATAGAATGCCAGAAGATATGCCAGAAGATATGCCAGATCATATGCCAGAAGATATGCCAGATAGAATGCCAAATAGAATGTCAGAAGATATGTCAGATAGAATGCCAGAAGATTTGCCAGTAAGAAAATGTATAAATGTCATGGTGGGGATCACACGAAGTAAAGTAATTTTTTGGTTTGGGTTGAGTTTGGAGAAAATCGAAATGTGGGTGGGTGGTTAAATTGTCAGCGAAATGGAAGACGGTCTTCAAGGATTGAAAAAGGGTACTCTGGAAACCTTGATGATCTGTTGTGAAGCCAATCATAAACCGCACAGAAATGGATGCTTCATAGTTTATATATATAAATTATAAATGTTTATAACACCAATTTAAATGGTGATATTGGGGATGATTTATCATGGTTTATCATGGTTTGTTTACCAGTGCCCTTTCAGGTGGAGACATTGAATTCATGGTTTGGTCTGACTCAGAAGAGCGTTTCCAGCTCTTGGCATCACGTTTGCGACAGCAACTTCGTCCAAATAGGTGGAGATGTTTGGAGATGCCAGTGGTTCTTGCTGAATTCTTTTGGAAAGGCAAGCATAGACATAGCTCCTCAGCTTATTGACTTGAGTTTCTGGGAAAGAACACTTTTTTTGTCCAAGTTGAGTTGTTTGTGCGGATAGGGGAGTGCATTGTTTGCGGTTTTCCCATGTTTTCCCTCTTGCTCCCCTGGGGTATGCAAGGCCACAACTGTGGGCGCCTGTCGGTTACACCCAGTTCTGCCCTTTATGCCCAATTACTTTTATTAGCTGCATATTACGTATTAGCAACTGACAACTGTATCCAACTCAAGATGCAACTACAAGAACTGGAGGATTTTGAATATCGCTATAATTATGATCGTCATCGCGCATCTGTACATCAGTAGAACATAGTAGAACTATCTTCTAGCTCCGTAAAAAAGGGTTGTTTAAAAAAAAAATGGACCCCCAAGGCGCCAGCTTCGAAGTCGACTACTTTGAGTGTTCCTTCGTCTCCAGCTGTGACCCAACTCACACGGTGCAGGTACAACTCCATCGCTATCAGGTGAGGTTTTCATGGTGGACACCGACCAGGATTTTATGGTTGACATCATGGTTTGAGGTGGTAAAATCAGACGTTTAAACCATGGTTGGTTGCTTAAGTCCCAAGAAGTTTTGTTGATTAAACTTAAACCGCCAGATTTATATGTCAAATCCCACGTGTTTTCCCGTGAACTTCCGATGTTTATCGGTTGGACACCATAAAAAAATCATTTTTACTGCTGAAAGACCCTGGATTCGTTCTGACAAACTCACCATGTTTCCTGCTGAAAAACGTCCCCAATGTTCGGTTTGTCTCAAAACAGGCTATATACCCCAAATGTTGATGGTTAATCCTCCTTTTCGGCCGGAACATGGCTTTAATATGGTTAGTGGTTACTGTAATCATCATGCGTTCCATATTTTTCCCATGAAAAATACAGTGAATACGAGTTTCATCACCATGTTTTCTGAAACATATCGAAAAATCACCCATATTTTCTCTATTTTTAGTGGATTTAGTGGCCAAAAATTGCAGGTGGATCTCCAGCTCCGCCTGGCCTATCTGCAACGCCTGGGTCCTTGGCGTTTGGACCATGTGGCGCCCTGGGAGTGGCGGCCCAATTCCTCCATGCCGCTGTCGGCCATCCGACCTCTGAAGACGTGTAAGGCATATGACGACGTGGTGCCGTGTCCCAGGTGGGGAAAGTGAATGAAAGTGAAGATTGTTGGTTGATGTTGATGATTAGTATATATATATATTATACAGGTTATGTATTATATATAGGTTATATAATATAGGTTATGTATATATTTATATACTATATGTTGCTGATATCTTGATTTTTGCAAAGACTTTACAAAACGACCGGAAAGCAAAACCGCTGTTGCCTGAGGAATGCCCTTTGGATGCTGGAAAGATCTGGTGAATACTCCCGGTGTCTAGCTATTCCACAGGTGACCTGGGTTCGGGTCGGCTTGGACACGAGGAACCAACAGCTGGTGCTGAATGGTCTGGCCATCGAGGACCTGAGATACCTGGAAGAACGAGCACAACAGCTCCACCGGGAGGGTCATGTGTCTTTCCTGGAGGAGTATGATGCAGGTGGGCTGAAGAATATGGAATGAAACAGATTTATCATGATTTATCTGAAGGCTTGAAATGTTGAAATACATCAGATGAGGAAAAAATAGATGATATAGATGTTGTATGATGTTGTTAAGATTTGTTAAGTGATGGTTTTGTCCTTTGGATCTGAACAAAAAAACCGTTGACCTCGGTGCACTTTTTTTAGGGCACACTTTTAGGTCGTTGCGCCCGACGGAAGTTGGATGAGTTGGAGGAGTCACATCCCAGCACGGTGAGCGTTGCAAAGAATGCCACCGATCTGTGGCTGGACGAAGTGCTGGATGAAAAAATGGTATGTTGTGGTCCCAAGGGGAACCAGGAAATTGGGATTAAAATCTCTCAGTTTTTCTAGCCTTTTTTTTGAAATGATGAGAAACCAGGGGATTTTGGGGTCCCCGATTTTCAGAGAACTCCAGTGGTTTTTGGGCCGGTTCTCAGCCACCAGGTTGTGTTTTCATAGAGATTGCAACATCCAGTGGGACCTCGATCCAGTGGAACAGTTCCTGTGGACTTCTCGGTCCCTGTTCACCATTTTCGAAGTCTCCTTAGCGCATGGCGTGATCTTGTTGAGGCACCGAGCAGGTCTGAGCTCCTTAATGGATTGGACCAGACACTCAGAACCCAATCTGCAAAGCTGGCAATTGGACTTCACTACCCGGGATCAGCTGCGAAACTGGGCACTGGAAGCTTTATCCTTTGGTGCAGAAAATCCACAGCAACTCGTGGAAAAAGCAGGTTTTCTGCTCTTATGGCATTACCACCGCGACCTGGCGGCGACGGTTTATTTGCTGCTGCAGTTACGCAGCTGTGCTCCTGGTTTGGTGGTGGGCAGAGTGGCTGGTCGCTTGGTAGTACCACCCATCCAGGCAGCCAGGAGCCTCGTGGAGTTTCTCCAAACAGTTCCAAGATGGTTGCGAAGATCTCTCTATCGTCCGGTGCCTGGGTCTTCAAAATCAGAAACATCTATTAGAAATCCATGTTGTTTTTAGTATTTGTGTGGTTCCCAATGTTCCCAACCATACTGTCCACGTTGATTTTGGGACAGCGGATCATTGGGAATTTTGCAGGAAAACCTGATTGTTGTTGGGTAAAGCTATGGTTTTCTGTTGATTTTCCCTCAAACCAATCCATCAATCCATCAAATACCCAACTGAACGGTTTGTATCCGTTTTCCTCATGATTCGTGATTGAAAATAGGACACTGAATTTCATCCATTGCTGAATCACCATATATCACCATATGTTCATCGATTTTCCTTATATTTTGACCATCAGAATTTCTAAAGGTGGACACCACCACAACACTGCTGTTGACGATGGCTGGTTTCAGTAATTCCTCGGGACGGATGCTGCTGCGTGCAGTTGCCACTGTGTGTGGACAAAGATGGCGGAGATGGAATGGGACATGGGACATGGGACATGGGACATGGGACTTGGGACTTGGAGTTGGCTAACTATCCCAACTGGCCGATCTGTTCAGTGACTAGTGAATTATTCTATATTATTCTCATGTTTCCAAAAGGTTTTAGGAAATTGAAGTCGTTTTTTGGAACAAAAAAGCTGTTTGTTCAGATTTCGAAAAAATGCACCCAGAAGGCATTTTTCACCTCCCCCTCCGACCGGCCCAAAAAAAAACCAAGCGATTTCCAGGCAACGGCAAAGCTTTTGAGATGAAGGACATGTTCGGACTTCAGGCGGCTGGTTGATCTCGGGAGTAATGGGGATATGACTGCCATAACCAAGAGTTAAAGGGAATGTAACCTACCAAGAAATGGTGTGAAATAGTATAGTAATATGATGTAATATGTAGTTTTTTGAGTGAACATCCAAGAATGATCATACTAGTAAATGAGTGATGTGGTAAACATTCAATAATAGTAGCACCATTTTGCAACAGTTGTGCAGCAATTTCTGGTAAAATGTTATCATTGGGGTTTGTGACATTTGATGGCAACCTATGGTATGAATTGGTGAGGATCTATCAAACCTCGCTCGGAGTCTAGGGGAAACACGTGTAGGCAAAGGCATTGGCCTTTGTATGGGTCGAAATGAACAATGAAAAAACGATGTTTCTGTGAAGGCTTATACTGTTATGATCCAAGAATATCCAATATAAATATTGTTAATGGGATTGAACATATCGGATATGTATAACTTTAATCCAATCCCACATCTCCATCTTTTATCCCGAGAACTGCCCCATATTCGGATTTTCTGGCCGCTGGACACTTCTGTCATCTCCAAAACATGGCAAGTTGTATGTACTCCATCCTTCAGTTTCCATATTTGGAGGTCATGTTGTATATACCATATATTATCATATATGTCCTTTGATTTTTCCCATCTTTGGCCATTTAAACAGCCCATCAAACCCCATCGCTACCCCATGGCCAGGATGCCAAAGCAAGTGAAGATGCCAACAGCTCTCAGCGGAACTGCGTGATTTGTTCCTCGGTTTTTGAGCCAAGTGGTACGAAGGCTTTTTTAGGAGTGTATCACTTGCCCAAGATTTTGAGGAAGTGGGCAATTGTATTACAACTATAACATACTATATATATATACTATCACCAACAAAAGATGACAGATTGGTGTTCAATTCACCCTGGAAAAAATGTATCGAACTCTTCAGAAAGGGTCAATGAATCAATGAATCACCTTGGAAATGAAACTGGTTGGTGGTTTGGAACATGAATTTTATTTTCCATTTCATATATGGCAATATATGGGATAATCATAATCCCAACTAATGGTTTATAGGTGATATATAGGTAAAACTCTGGTTAAAAAGTCCCTGGAATTCCATGGGGATCTCCGATCTCCAGTCCCGGGACTTCCCACTTGACCCGCTAGTCCCAGGCCTGACGAATCCACGCGACACCGCGGTGTTGCCGTGCCGACACTTTTGCGTTTGCTACGTCCCTTGGCCTTTTCGTCGTTGCTGGATCGATCCAGTTGATATGGACATCGAATGAAAATGAATGGCTACAATATAGTGGAATATATGAAAATCCAGTTGATATGGAAATCCAGTTGATATGGAAATATATATATATGAATATATATGAAACTCAATACAAATTACAGTATAGGCTACAAAAACAGTAGACTCAAGTGGGAGATAGGCTCATTAGATCATTCATTAGATCATTATATAACTAGATCTTTATATAAATATCATTAAATATCTATAAATCATTTGACCAGACTATGATAATTAGATCATTAGATCATATTACCGGCTCATTATAGTTATAATTCATCTATTTATACAATTTAATGATAATTAATAATAATAATAGTAGTAATAATAATTATTACTAATTTTACCAGCTCATTTCACCAGACTGAGTCATATTGAGTCGATCTGAGGACTGTGGCCTCTCGATTCGCCTCACGCCTTCTCGATCCAAGTGTCCTTTATGTCGCGCAGACGTGAAGGTGAGCGGGACAGCAACGCGCCATAAAAGTCCCCGAAAGGAAAGGCCATAAAATGGCTATGTTTGGGGGAATGATGATAAACCATGGGATTTTGGGGGTAAGTTGGGTAAGTTGGGTATCTCAGACAACAGTACATAGCTGATACATAGCTGTATAACGTTTTACATCTCTATGATGGATGCAGTTTTTCCATTGGTTTTGCAGGTTTTGCCCGTGAAAACAGAGATGAATTCCACTGGAGGATCTTGTCACCATCGTATTACTCACATCCAGTGAAAATGAATGGTCTTTACAATGTGGCAGTGTGTCAAAACCCTGGTACCCCTGGTGAACCCCAAAATAGCTGGTAAATGGAAGTTCATCCCACTAAAAATGTATCTATAGGTATTGACCCATACCCATGTCTTACAGTACAGTAGTCTCAAATTCTAGGAAAAACATGAACACGGCGGTGTAGAAATGTGCTGTACAGCAAAGTATCCAGACAGCGCCGAAAGAGATCTCGTTCGACGCCCAACGTATCACCCTGGGCCAATCATCAAGATCGTTTAGACACTAAAAATTCATATTTATCAAATGGCCCAGATGGCAATGATGAATTCACATTCAATAGAACCAAATCAAAGTGTATCTGGGAATGGAAATCCATCAGAATATATCAGAATATGATATCATCTTTCCATCAAAATTGCCATTTTGGGGAATACCCAGTTGTCAGACGAACCCTTGCACATCATATTGAGTTGGCTATCCCAATTATCTCCCATTTTATCCCCACATGAGTTCGCTAAATCCCCTGTGATTTCCAAGTTTTTTTTATTTCAACATATTTCAACATCCACATAAATTATCATAAATTCCCAATGAAGATGCATGTCATGGGTCATCCCATTCCCAATCCCCATACATCCAATCAGGGTCATTCCCATCATAGGATAACTCATTGAATCCCCAAGCACTTGTCGTAAAGCAGGACCTGGTGCGAATCGAATGGGGTGAAGCGGAAGCGGAAGCCCGCAACGGTGCCTGATTGGGGCGACCAAAAAAAAGGGCATGGGAATCACAGGGGAGCGGAGATAGAGTGGATGCATCATGATATAATATATATATATATTCCACCACATATGGGATGTCATCCTTCCCATTGACGAACTCATATTTTTCAAGATGGTTGAAACCACCAACCTGTATATATATATAGCTATCCCCAAATGAGCATATATTATAAATCCTAATGATTTGGATTTATAATATATTCTCATTTTGGGATGGATGACCATAATACCATACACTATAGGGAAAGGGCCCTGCGATTGAGGAAGTTTCATGCAGCTTTCTGCATGGCACCTTCGCGCCGCAGCTTTGGGCTGAGGGGAAACCACATTTTGACTGCGAAGTGAGGCGCTTGGTTCAGCAGATTTGGTGAAGCCCAGTAGAGTCAGGTCATCCACAGGTCATCGATCCGGTCATCGACACCCGGAGTCGCCGACTCGCCATGACGGATATCGAAGATCTCGCCAGCCTCGCAGCGAAGTTGCTTGGTGGGCCTCTGGCCACAGTTCGAGGGTGAAGTTGGTGTTTACATATATATATATATGATATATGATTATATTATATTATTATATGATTATATGTGTGTATTATTATTATTATTACTATTATTATTATTATATTTACAATTATTATACACACACACCTCACAATATGTATGTATACACAATTATGGACATGTAGACTGTATATTAATCTGTATGCAAGTTGGTGAGTCATGATATGTGATGTAGGAAATGATGCCGCCTCCTCGTCCCAGGTTTGATCGCAGCAACATACGAGCGCCGGCTTCACTGCAGGAAGTGGTGTCCTCCGGGAACTGTATGGGGTCTGAAGCTGAGATGTTTGTCGCATGGGTTGGGTTTAATGGGATTTAAAAAAGATGTTCTACGGGATATTCTATGGGATAGATTGGGACTTGACAGGATAAAAAAAAGTGGGACAAGAGTGGGAATATGTGAGAGGGGTCTTTGATATTATAATTCGGCCAGAGAGAATGACTGGGTTTTTATAGGGAAAGATGATTTTCTAAACCACTGGGCCACAGGGGTACCTTGTTCTTGTTTTTAGACGAACCCGTTTCAGGATGTGTCAAGATCTTTTCCAGGCCCAATTTGGAAGCATCTAGTATGATCATTTGATATCATTTAAATGATTGAACTACGCAACTATGCCTGATTTGTGTATCCTAGTTTTGATACATTCAATGAGATAGCACAGGGTTCCCAAAAAAAGATTGAACGGCTACTTGAAACTATTGATGGTCATCTACTTCTCTATCTTTTTGGAGTCTTTTGGGGGCCATGTCGAATCACCCCAGTTTGTTGCAGCCATGACTGCAACGACCCATCCCAGCAACTGCAGATGCGGCATCTGTGAGAGTATCGCGGGTCCTGAGTACATCGAGATGAAGGCTGGACAGCCCATGAAGGTCTGACAGGAGCAGCATTTTGAATATCCACATATATCCACATATATCCACATATATCCACATATATCCACATATATCCACATATATCCACATATATCCACATATATCCACATATATCCACTGTCCAAGAATCATCCATCATAATATCAGAATCCATCCATTCATCCCATTTTATCATGGAGAATTATCATGGATTAAGCATTGGATATCCCCATAGTCATGGAGAATCACAAGGGATTAACCATGGCAGCGCCAGCTGCACGGGGCTGCCAGGTGCTTCCGCCGGAGCAGAGGATGAGACCGGTGTTCCACAAGGCAACCGGGTGCGAAATTTTTGGACATAAGTTTCACTACATCACATTCTATGATGTATCACATATGTATAGTTTGCATCTAATTATGTATATATATATATATTTATTTGATAAATAAATAAACATATATATATATACATGTACAATAATCACATATAATGTTATGTAATCATATTATATATAATCACGTATAGATATTTGTTTATTCCACTTCCGTAGAGTTTCCATCGCTTTCACAGGCCCTTGAGGCTGAAGTGCATGGCAAGGCATTGGCCGCCTGCCCAGGAGCTCAGGCTGGGGGCCACTGGGGTGGAGAATGACAACCGGATTTTTCATGGGATAATGCTATACTATATATATATACATATATATATATATACATATATCTATATATATATATATACATATATATATACATATATCTATATATATACATATATCTATAAATATATATATATATGTGTATATATATATATATGGATATGTTGAACATTTGTATCATGTACAACCAACCAATTTTGGGATACTCATTGGGATACACTTGAGACAACTTGGGATGTATCAAATTGACAATATATTTGGGTTTGTCTGAAAAAGGTTCAGAATCGCAGCAAATTCTTGCGATGTCATGGCCATAGAAATAGTTGATTTACCCATTCACAATGGTGACTTTCCATAGTTTTTTGTATGTTTACCAGAGGGTAAGATGTTTCTTGATTTTTGATGGAAGATTACAGTTAAACGCCCATTCCACGTCCACCATTCTATTGCTTACCAGTGGTGGTGGAAGTGGAAGTTCCGGCAGGTGAGCAGTCTTCCAGGCGCGTTCTTTGTCCTACCGGGTGTGGTGTCCAAGGGTTATAATTTGGGAACCCCAAATGATCCAAGTGATTAAAGACATTACTGTAGTATTTAGATATTGAAACTAGATATTGAAATGGGGATCGCAATTGTCCTAAGTTAGACCATCTTAGAACGAAACATATTGAAGCTAGTGACCTAGGGGCCCTGACTTTTTGAACCATAATAACCCACCCGATGGCCATGAACAGGTTGGAAACCGACAACTGGAATGGAAGCCTTTGTGGGCAAGGCTTGAGGGGGTACCCATACTGGATGGCCAGTATACCCATGATGTTTGCAGTCCCATATAGTCCCATTATGGAATGGATGACCATACCATATTACTCCCATGTTTTTGACCATGGCACATACGTCATATGTCAACTCAACTATACTCTCCGAATGTTCATGACATTTGCGACTTGGTTTCTCAGTATCAGAGTTCTTTGGAGCAGATGAGCATTTCTATCCTTGTCAGACTCACGCTTCACTTGCGGAAGGAAGAGTGAAGTGGTGGAAGGTAGGTAGAGACTGCATGAACAGAATGAAAGGTCCAGTGATTTTCAACCTTGAGACAGTGGTATGATCCAGGATCCCTTTGGGAGAAAAGCTCAGTTTACATCAATTTGTATGGGCCTGAAGCACTGATTCAACTGGTGGGCTTTGAACCCGTTGTGATGGGGCTTTAAAAATGCCCCGTAACTGGGGGTAATCTACCAAATATATTGAATTAGAACATGTTACAAACATGTTTGAATTTCCATTGGATGTATAGTTATCATTAGTTATCACATGTTATCACATAGAATTAGCCTCCGGTTCATCAAACACAATGGATTTTCCCCATGGATTTTCCCAGGCGAAACCTCCCATGGCACCGGGGACACCTCGCCCCAGGTGATGTCCATTCAACGGGGCTATGCTTCCGATCCAGAGACCCGTCGCTTGACATAGCTTGACAACGGTCGAATCGAGACGACCCCTTGATGCACGTAACTTGATGATTGGGTTCGGGGATATATGATATATACAGTGTATATATATAATATAATATATATATAATATAATATCATATACATAGTATCTATATTATATATATATATGATATATATATATATATATTATAGATACTATGTATATGATATTATATTATATATATATATTTTATATATATATATATTATATTATATATATTATATTATATTTATATTATATTATATATATATTATATTATATATAGTACCCTCTGGTAAATTAAAATAGACCCTGAAAATAACCAATTTTTAATGGAAACTAATCTTCCAACCCCTATCTGACAGGGTCTATGTTAATTTACTGGAGGGTATATTATATATAATTATATATATATTGTGTACCTCCTAACCTCATTGAGAAAAAACCCTTTGGAGAAGAAATTTGTTGGATAATTATCCCCATCTAAACCCCATGCGGCATGGTAAGTGAACCAACGACTCCAGAAGCCCCTATCGAATCTAAGCTTTTTCGGTGTCGGTGAAAATTGACCCCCAACAAGAAATGGATCATGAAAGGAATAGTACGTGGCCAATGAACAACCCGTTTGTCGGAAAGAGATTTGCATAGATCAGTCATGATCAGTCAATCAAGCATTTTTGTGGGAGATAATGTTACATCATAGAATCATATTGATACTAATATTGGCTTTGTGGAAATATCTACAGTAATTATTCCAAACATATTCCATCAAATATTCTTAGAGTTTTCAGCATATTTTCTCAGTATTATTCCCAGTTACCCTCTGGTAATTTAACATGGCTATTGAAAATGGCCATAGAAATAGTGGATTTACCCATTAGTAGCATGGTGATTTTCCAGTTCGCTATGTTAGTTTACCAGAGGGTAACTAAGTTAACACCATAGGAATACTGTGGGGATATCTTCCGCAGCCGGCAGGTTTCAAGGCAGCGGCTGCTGGCGGTCTCACCACTTTGGGGGTGCATCTCATCGAGTCGAAGCAGGTGGGGTGGGATGGAAGCTGGTGGTTTTGCCCATGGATGATATGGATGTGAGCCTGAAAATATCATCCATAAACTGATGAAAATCAGCTCACACTGATGAAAAATATCAAAATATCTGAACATCATGGAACTGATGAAAATTGGGATCTTTTGATAGATTTTGATGCTAACAACTGTTTGATCTCTATATTGTATCAGACTTTTTGTGGAGCGACAGACATGTTGACAGCCATGACGTTTTGGCTGGGACGCTTGGCTCATAGACCACCGACCCGATTCTGCTCGCAGAGCCCTTGCCGGGGCCAAAGGGCCATGCCGGCAGGACCCTTCGCCTCCAGCGTTGGAGTGGGGCGGGCAGAACCCGAATGGGCCGCCCTAAACAAAGTGCAAGAGACGGTGGGAAAGGATCCAATCTTCCAAGGTGGTGAAACATCAGAAGCTCCACTCGAATTTGATGGAGCAGTTTTGAGTGGAGATCTCTCCACAACAGCCAAGTCCTACGATTTGTTGATCGTAGGGGCCGGCTTGTCAGGTGCAGTGCTGGCAGAGCGATGTAGCAAAGAGCTAGGTATGAGCTCACTGATCATCGACAAGCGTGACCACATCGGGGGCAATTGCTATGACTATGTGGATGAACACGGCATCAGATGTTCAAAGTATGGAGCTCATCTCTTTCACACGCAGTTTGAGCGTGTGTGGAACTACGTCTTAGAGTTCTCGGAGTGGATCCCCTTTGATCATCGCGTGAAAGGCTTGGTCCCTGACAAAGACGGGGTCAAAAGATTGGTCCCAATCCCACCAACACAAGAATCCGTGAACACTTTGTTTGGGGAGAACATCAAGACCGAAGAGGAGATGCAAGCTTGGTATGACAAGGAAAGGATACCTCCGGCCAGTGGTGAACCCAAGAATGGCGAGGAAGCAGCTTTATCCAGGGTGGGGCCACGACTTTTCGAGAAAGTCTTCAAGCACTACACCAAGAAACAGTGGGATAAATACCCAGAGGAGCTTGATGCCAGCGTTCTCCTTCGGCTCCCCTGTCGCACCACCACAGATGATCGCTACTTCCCTGACCCATGGCAAGCTTTGCCACTCCGTGGCTATACTCGGATCTTTGAGAATATGCTGCTGAAGGATCCCAACATCACAATTCGACTGAATTGTGATTTCTTCCAGCAGAAACAGGAAGGGAACTTGCCGGAGCACAAGTTGTTAGTCTACACGGGGCAGATTGATAGCTACTATGCAGCTTTGGGCATGCCCAAGTTGGAGTATCGTTCTCTGAGATTTGAGGAGGAATTTCTTCAGGATCCGGAGAGAGGCTTTTTCCAAGAGGCTATGGTGGTGAACCATCCATCGCCTGATGTGCCCTTCACGCGAATCGTGGAGTACAAGCACATCCCCAACCAACCCACAGCGGTGAAGGAAGGGAAGGTGAAAGGAAGTCTTATCGCCAGGGAATTCTCCTCAGCTGAGGGTGAGCCATATTATCCCGTTCCAAATCCTGCCAACAGGGAACTTTATGAGAAGTATGCTGCTTTGGCCGCCAAGGAAGAAGGTGTGGCCTTCGTGGGGCGCTTGGCTTCTTACAAGTACTTCAACATGGATCAGGCGATCCTGAACGCCTTGGAGATGTTTGACAACTTGAAGGAGACGGGGAAGCTGGAACCCAAACGAAAGCCGGAGGACTTTGGACCGGGTGATGGTCCCAAATGAGCGCGGCGCGGCGTACCTGGGTGGCCTGGGTGGCAATGGTCCCCAGGGCTAAGTCTCACCTCTGTGACATTGGGTCCCGATCTGTCCCGAAGACAGAATCCGCTACGTTTCGCAGCTTTTGAGAAGGCAACGATAGAGTGATGTGCTGCAATCTTTGTTGCTTTCCGGGATGTTCCACATTTGTTTCGTTCGGGATTCGGACCACATGTTTTGCATAGTTTTGCAACCACCTTGACACTGAACTGTCGAGGAAGGACTTAACGAGCGGAGGACTTGCAGAATTCCGCCCTGGTTCGGTTTCAGTAGGGGACTCGTGTGCGGAGTGTGCAGAAAAAGTTTCAGCATTTCGCACTTGAAGCCGAATTTCAAGTCTTTGCATTTCAACAAAAGTGTTTTTTTTTTTCATTTTTCCTTTTGTTTTCTAAGATCATAGTAGATCATAATAGATCGTGTTTTGACAAAATTAAAAGACAACTTATGTAAACTCATCTCGCTGCAGTTTGATGAGTTTGATGGCCAGCATCAAAAGCCATGTTCATCATGAGTGTGTCTAAAACTTGGGTATATCCTCCAAATTGCCATTTAAATCCATGTAATATGGACAATTAATGAAAATGACCATGTTAATATGGAAAATTCATGAAATTTATCAGAAAACCCTGGATTTTTGACCAACCAACCCGGAACCGATGCATCGCCTACAGGTAGATTTCGTGGTGCACGTCAAGGCCTGCGCTCTCTACAGTGACGAGACCACACAGGGCTCAAAGCTGAGCTTCACCAGTGCTGAGGCGTGACCATGGGGGATTTTTGAAGCATCAAGATGGGGTTTTAACAATGGCTTCACCATCAAAGATGTTTTTTTAATCGGAAAAATATGGGTTTGGGGAGAAACATGGAATTTTTGCATGCAACATATTGGTATTGAAGGATCAACATCTGAGGAATGATTTCTTGCAGATGTCTCCATCATGCGGGTTTGTCCCCAAGTTGGGGTATGTACCAAATGCTGTTCATGTTTGGGATAGATTACCTGGCAAATTTCAACAACCCAAAATTGGGATCGAATCTACCAGAAATTTGGTTTTGGTTCATTCCTGCACACGAAACTGTCCCATCCAAGAGGTGGAAGAAGAATTGGTGTGCTGAGTTCCCATGGCATTTTGGTGCCCCAATCTGCTGGTGAATCACAGTTCTCCCCAATAAAAATTGCCATTTGAGGGGGGAATACATGGAATACATGATTTTCAGATACAGTTATATTCCCTCGGAGTAGGAAAACATCGATGGCTATAAAAAAAACACAAAATATTTTTTCTCAATGATGAGCAAATCCCCACTAAATACCACTAAAGTGAAGGTTAAATAATGGCTAAATGATGGTCAAATGATGCTTAAGTGACGGTTCAATGATGGTCAAATGATGGTTAAATAGTCAAATTCCTGCTACACTTAACTAACATCAACTATGGTTTGCCATGGTCAAATTGATGGTTTTTTCCTCCCTACTACACATAACTAACATCAACTGCAGGTCTTTGATGGCAGGGGTTCGCGCTACGGTCCGGTGGCCCCTCTGAAGTCATTGGAGGTGAGACATGGTGGGACTTTTTTTGCGGTGGAGCATAGGCTAGAGTATGGCTATGGGTACACCAAAAAAGATGGGGATTTATAGTGATTTCACAACAAACAAAGGTGATTTCAGGAGATTTAATATGATTTATGCTGTTTTAATCATAGTTAGCTAGAATGATTAGGATTTAGAGTTGATTGATAGTGAACTATAGTGAACTATAGTGAACTATAGTGAACTATAGTGAACTATTTTGGTTTGGGGGTCAACTTTGACCGAATGGACCCATGAAAATTCCAAGTCATTTTAGCACTCAAGCATCGATTTTGGAAGGCAAATATGAATCCGTTCCCACATGATTGCATGCGATTGGTTTGGAGCAATGTGTAGATTTACGTTTCAGGTAGTTTCAGTATGATGCCAAAGGTCTTTCTTGTCCCTTTGCCAGCCTTTGCTAAAGTGAAACACCCTATGATACTATAGGTTTTTAACTACGGAGCCTTCACATAATGATACTATACTGGTTGGTGCTTTGGAACGTTTTTAATTTTTCCATTGAGAATAATCATCCCAACTGACGAAGTCCAGCATTTTTCAGAGGGGTAGGCTTAACCACCAACCAGATTATCAATCCATTTGTTGGTGGATTTTGAGGATATAACTTGATATAACTAACCATCAACTGCTGCCCAGTATCATAGTGTCACCATCAATCCCTTGTTTGATGTCAGCCGCTGCATCCGCAGGATGCATTGCGTCTGAAGCGCCCATTCGCTGTGGTGGCCAAGCCTTGCGACATCAATGCAGTCCGAAACGCGGCCTCGATGTATAGGTTCAGACAGGCTTTGTCTGATGGGAAAAGCCCAATTCAGAATGACTGATGGCTTTATTCATTGGCTTATAAATGAGTGTAACATATTATAATATATATATATATTATATATATATATATGCATATTTTCCCTATTCAGAATTCAAGTATTGGCATTTTTTTTGTGTATTCCACATTTTCAGACGCACCTGACACAGCCCGTTTTCGCAGTAAAACTTGGCATCTTTGAGACGCCAAGGAAATTATGCAAAGGTGGATCCCCGAGTGGATGAACTCTGCAAGTGTCTGATGACAGTTTCTTGTGGCACCTACGCTGATAACGTTACTTGGTTCAATGGGGCAGGCTACGCTCAGCCCCAAAACCACGGGATGATACTCCGATTTTTTGGTGAGTTCTCACGATAATACAGATGATCATCTTGCCTGGAAAACCTTTATCTTGGGGTCATGATGGCTGGTCAACTTTGGGCATGATGGTGTGGACTCTGAGTTCCAACTTCACCTAGGTCTGTGTGGACAAATTTCTGAAACAGCACGAGGTTGAGCATTCAGAAGTGGAGGACCCTGGATGTTTCATCACGCCAAGGGTTTCATTTTTTAATAAGAAAATTGATAAAGTAGATATTTGTACATGTCATATTATATATATAGAGAGAGAGAGAGAAAGATCTTTTTCTGGAAAGGGCTGCTCTGCACTTCTCCTTATGAAGTAACTCCCGCTTCTGCCTCATTCACAAAAAGCCATGGTTTGTTGAGCATCAGCCTTACCATGAACCTAAGGCATCTCAATCATGTCATATTCAAGAGGGAAAGGAAGTGTGAAATGCCTCTGACTATTATATCTTATGTTGAAAAGATGCAAACTCACTCATTAACTGCAAAAGATACCACTACTGTAAAAGTATCCGCTAATAATGCATAATATTTGTATGCATCGTATTTGGCAGGCTGTGGGCGTGCATTATCATTAGGGTGAGCATGTAAGCTGATGAATAGATTTTGGCTCAAGGGTGAGCCAAACTGGCTTCATTTGCTTTTCTCTTTGGGTGTTACCCAAGCTACTACTAGGGCGTTTACCCTAGAGGGACGTTGTATAGGGCGCCACTACTAGGGCGTCTGCCCTAGGGGTTTGTGACGCCTAAAGCTGCCACTAGGGCGTTTACCCCATTAAAATCCCTATTAAATCCCAATAGAATTCCACAAAATCCCGTTCAATACACCATTAATCATTTAATCCCCATCTATCCCCATGAAATCCTTTTGATTCCTAGTAAATCCCTATTTGTTGATGGTGAATCCACCATTCAATCGGCATGTTTTTTCTGCAGGAGTTCCGCTGGCGTGGCCATGGCTGTCCGGGGCACACACCCTACGTCAAAACCAAAGACGGACGTGGCACGGTGGAAGATCAGCGGGTTTTGAACATTGCTCACTTGGTATGTTCAACCCATCAAGCATGGTGGTTTAATGGAAGACTGTATCAATGGGGATATACTGGTTTATAACTAACCAACTATAATTCATCCCTTCCCTCATTCATAGGAAGAAACCAAGGTGGATATATATATATACATACATATATATAGGGGATGAAATCACTTTATTGCGACTATAGAATGGGAGTGTTGAGTATTAGGGGGATCAGATTAATCAAGATACAGCTCTACATGTACCATCCGTTAGTTAGGAGGGAGCTAAGCAGCTATGGGCTATTGGTGTCCATATTCCCTATTCAGTTATTGGGTTTTCTTCAACAGGGCATAGTTTGCGGCCTGGAATCTAACCACAGACTGAAGGTGGCGCACTTGTTACTGTTAGCAGATGGGCTGCAACCCGAATCATAGGAAGATGCAAGGCTGACCTGGTTTTTTTGCCTGTTCGGTGAGGTGAAGTTGCTGATGACTACGTGGACTTTTGGTTCTACAATGGTAAGGAGGCTGGACCTCTCACTTATCAGCCGGAAGCTGAGGCTGAGCAGCCAGGTCGAGGTCCAGCATCCACCCGGAAGTTGCCAAACTAAGGTGGCGTTGCAAGATGTGCTCCGACTTCTTAGGTGTGGGGGATGAAAGTGATGTACATCACCTCAAGAAATGGTTTCACACATGTTGAAAAGGTATGGGAAGATGATTTCCTCCTAGAAATTGAAATTTTGTGGCTTTATATCAGGCCGCACAGTTTGTTTCATGGGATTTGATGGGTGAAGAAGATCGATTGGCTTTTCCTACGGGCATGAGAAGCAGATGAGCAGTCCATCTTGGCTTTTGGGGTTCTTTAGTGTTTACCACATACCCTGGCAATTCAACATAGCTATGGAAATCAGCCTTTTTAATAGGCAAAACATCTATAAATGTTCCATTTTCCATTGCTATGTTTAGTTACCAGAGGGTACTGTATCCACATTAAGAAACTTCAGTTCAAGCCACGTTCTTGCAGGATATCAATCAGATGTGGTGGTCATGGACTGTTGGCCCAACGGGCTGCCAGAGCGACGGAATGCCATTACGGAAGAGCGAAAACACGAGTGGGACGGTTGGGACACTTGGTTGCAGCCATGAGAGTGTAACCATAGTGTAACCCGATAGCCCTGTTGATTGGTTAATTTAATTGGTGATGGTATGGTCTGTTTCACTGCTTAACCCAGAGAAGTTTCCGACAGATGATGAGCCACAAGGTGCTGATCATTGCTCGCACGCAGCGAGGGCAAGATGTGGTTGACTCTGCCAAGGCACATCGGCTCTGAAAATGGTGGACTCTAACCAGCCAACATGGCCATCAAAAATAGGTAACCATTGACAAAGGTAGTAGGCATATTTAACCAATGAACAGTGGATATGTTGGGTATATCATGGTATATCTAACACACATATTTCCCAAAATGACCAATTCATGGGAAATATGTTGGCCAGGGCATTTTGTGTATACCCCATTTGTGGACAAATTCAGGTGTATGTCATGATACCGTAGATAACGGAAGTCAAAACTGAGCGGTGCTCCATGGTACTAGATGTGAATTTGCAAAGTTTGCAAATGCTGCTCCCGCCTGAACAGTCTGAAGAATCATTTGGAATAGTTGTCATGCGTGGTACCTACGACTTATGTATGTATATAATTGTGTATATATATATATATGGGGGGTTCTTAAAATGGAGGATCCCCAAGACCATAGGCTTCAATACTAAAAGTGTCTGATTTTGAACGATTCGGAGGCACCTCCCATTTTAGGAAAGCTCCATATATAACATAATATATATATATATATTATGTTATGTTATTTTCTGTTATATTATATTATATTATTTGATCACCACCTCTTTAAGGCTACTTTTCAGGGGGGACCATACCAAAATGTAAGATAAATTTTTGGGGACCCCCCCAAACGTAAATTTGGTCGCTGAACGTCCCCCAGGTGTCGTTTTTGTGGGGAGGATTTTCAAAATACCTTCAAAATGTAAGCTTACATTTTCAAGGCCCCCCTCAAAAACACCTTGAAAAAGGAAGCTTACATTTTGGGTACGTCCCCCCTTTAAAAGGGTGGTGATAGTATATTATATTATATTATATTATATTATATTATATTATACAGTATTATATTATATTATATTATACTATATTATATTATATTATATTATACTATATTATATTATATTATAATATAATGTTATATTGTATATACGTTTAGATGTCACACATTGTCATTTGATTGCTTCGCAGGCTGCGGGAATGCTGACGCTGGGCCCTGCGGAGGGTCGGGAAGTGCTGCAAACACAGCTGCTTGGTAGAAAATCCTGGCGCCGACGGCGTCAACTGGTGAGGTGTGAAATGAGTTGTGGTTAATATACCATGGTGGTTACAAATCAACAATGGAAAGATCATCAACCAATCATGGAAAACCCATGTTTTACCATTTTACCCATGGTTTTACCCATCATATCCAACAATGGTTTAACATTTCATGTGGATTAATGATGGTTTTTTTCATGGTAAAACCATCAACCAATAGGGATGAATTTGAATGGGGAAGCCAAAGCCGGATCCAGTCCACCAACCGGCTGAGAAAACGGATCAGTTTTCCAATGAGCTATCGGGATGTATCGGGCAATGGATTTGAATGTCATATAATTCATATAATGTAATAGTATATTGAACCATGAAGCATGGTGATTTTTCATGGGATTTGAAAAGTTGGATATACTGATGAGTTGGCAGGCTTTCTGTCAGCTCTGACCGCTTAGTCAATAGTCAAGGCACAGCCGTTTTTCGCTGTCACTGTCCGTCTTAGATGAAGACGTTTTAGCACGAGATTATCCAGGCACCAACAGGAACAGACAACAGTTATACAATACCCTCTGGTAAACTAACATAGCTATTGAAAATGGCAATTTATAATGGATTTACCCATTAAAAATGGTGATTTTCCATAGTTTTTTGTATGTTTACCAGAGGGTAATTGATGTGGATCGAATTGTCGAATTTTTAAGGGCCCAAGATTTTTTTATATCAAATAATATCAATCCTCTCAAAGCAATGGTAATCCCTCTTGATCTCGATAAGTAAGTCCTCTTGATTTGGATTGGGATAACCCTCATCCCCAGACTTGGATCACCAGATGGGACACTTTTTTAGGAGGGGCTTGACAACCAAGGTGTCGTAAACAGCTACCCGTTTTTTAAATTGGCTCATGTTTTGTTGGCTATTAGATGCTATGAATAATTAGTCATATGAGTCATATTCCATTTTTTTTCAGCAATCGCCCTGGCATTTTTTTCACCTGCAAATATCCCTTCTTCCTCATTTACACCTGGCAGGGCCATCTGGGCATGGATGGTCTGCTGAGATCCTGAAAACAAAAATTGTGGGTCAATTACCACCTCCAAATTACGTGACCCACCAGTCTCATCGTTAGCCCCTGTTTCTCATAGCCCTGGCTAAAAATGGTGCCCAATGATGTAATATACTGTATATATACATATATATATATACATATATATATATACACATATGTATATACATATATATATATCTATTTACAGAAAAATGTATTCTAACCCCATCCTACATTATCCCAACCCGCCCCAGACATTCCCAACAAATCTCCCCAGGCCACACCAAGCACGTCGCGCCGCCTCGAACTTCATCCGTCGCTACTCACACGCCTCGCGGCCGCTCACGGCGTTGGACGAAGGAGCGGCGCTGCAAGTGGCCAAATGGGTGCCTTGGGGAGAGGAACAAGGTGGTGCCCCATAGTTGATAAGTTGGTTATAATAACTCCCATTTCACTATGGTTTATGGCAGATATAACGAACTAGTTAATGGGGTTTATAAACCAACTTATAACTGGGGGGCACCATCCTGAAGGGTGTTGGAAGGATCATGGAAGCAGGTGTTTCTAGCTGTTAAATGTGTCTAGAGTCTAGATATTTGTGTATAATAAAAAAGTGTCTGGTTGGTGGTTTGGAACATGTTTTCCATATATTGGGAATAACAAACCGAACTGACTATGACTATATAATATTTTTCAGAGGGGTTGAATCCACCGACCAGGTGTATATGTGTATGTATGTGTATATATATATATATACATGTGTGTAGAGACTGAGAGTACAACTTGTGTACATACATATTATGCAGATGTGTGTAAATACTATGTCGTGGATGTAGATGTATATGATATTATATGATATTAATGCATATATGTATATATATATATGTCTACATAGGCGTGTATATGATGTAGTCGATTTACTTACAGTACTTTTTGCCATGAGTTAAAGGAAAATATATGATAAAACAGCTAATCAATCTGGCATGGAGATCCTATGAATTTTGAACGAATATCTAAGTCAAACCTACACCCATGTATCTCTATATATATATATATATGCATCTGCATATAAATGACACGTATACAATGAATATGACAGGGACATTTTTGGGTCAGTCCACCACCATCAACAACGACAACAACAACAATGCAGGGTTGATGTAAGCAGTCAAACAGGGGGGTATAACCATGACTCAAAATCATGGACCCGCAAATCCTCCCCTTCTGGTTATTTTGACATCAAGGTCTTGAATTATGCGGTGCGACAAAGTGGAAAAATATCACGGCAATTTGGTGGTGCATTCGGGGTAAAAAGGATTGGTCAATCTTATTTGTCAAACCTCAATTTGATTGGTGAATAATGTATATAATGTTGATTGGGAGAAAGACATGTTGATTGGTGAAAACCGATTATGACATGTGTTAAACCTCTCTTTTTTTTGCTCGGTCCAAATGTTGATACCTCAGAATTGATTGGTTAAAATCCCTACTTTGATGGATAAAAACCACATCTCATAAACGGTAAACCTCAGTTTTGTTTGGTCGAACCCAAATTTTGTTTGGTAAAAAATAGATGTCAATTTTGAATGGTCAAAAACCTAAGTTCATTTGTTCAACTTCAATTTTGATTTGTAGGACCTGGTGGGGAACCAATCTCATGTGTTAAATTTCAATGTTGAATGGTATAAATTCCATTTTGTTGCCAAAAACCCAATGGTCATTTCTTAAATTTCAGTTTTTGCTTGTAAAACCTCAGTTTTCCTTGGCCAAAACCTCCATTTTGATCGAAAACCCATGGGTTTTTCACCAACGGCGCCGCCACGGTCGTCGCGTTGAGGCCATGGATGAAGACTTTGTGGATGAGGTCATGGCGACCGGTCCAGCGGCCCCTGGGCGGTAGTTTTTCACCATGGGGAATAGCAAAGCTCATAGGAATTAAGCCATTAAGTGGATATTATATAAGTTGATATGAAGTTGATAACCCATATTAACCCATATTAACCCAAATTAACCCATATTAACCCATATTAACCCATATTAACCCATATTAACCCGCCTATAAACCCATATTAACCCATATAAACCCATATAAACATGATAAACCCATAAGAGTGACCCCTAAATCACAGGGTCTAAAGGGGTTTTTATTCACCACTACGTAACTACGTTTATAAGAGCGTCTTGAAGAAGTATTTATGCGGGGAATCAACTTTGGTTGAATGGTTGAATGCCATGGTTAATTCACAACAATGCAAGGTCAATGAACCATAATTTGCCCAACTTACACATGAGGATTCCAAGAATTTCAACATGAAAGCTGGGGGAGTCGGTCCACTAAAAGCTGGGACCGTCATTCTGAAAATGGGGTTGATGACCAACAACAACCCATGACAATGATAAAAAACAACGCCGTAAGCTCACAGCAGCAAGAAAAACAACCACACAAGGACAACTATGAATACGCTGGGGATCTATGTTGCAGTTGGAATAGGTCAATATCTATGGCAACCCTTTTTGGAGGATGAAGAATCTTGGTCGAAAGCAAGACCTTCCAAGGAGACCCTTTCCTAGGCCCCAGTGGTGGCGGATGCTGCGGAGCAGCTGCGTGAAATTTTGCCCAAGGGTGAGGCGTGGGCAGAGGCGTGGAGTCTGGGTGAGTCGAGCATCCGCTGGAGAACTCATAGTGGCAGTATGTGGCAGTGATTTTTGTTAGTGAATAGGGATTGAAAAAGGAATCATCATGAATCATCCTAAAATTGGATTTATGATTGTATGTTATTTTTAGCAATTATCCAATTTATCCAGAGCTTACCTCGGTTTGACGCCTTTGCAGGAGATGCTGAAGATGCCAGAGCGACACATTGCGCAACTGGGCTGCAGACTGTCATCTTGGATGGAATCGTTTCTCGCCATCTTGTGGTAGTCATTTGAGGCTTCAAACTGACAGCTGTTGATTTCTTTATTGGTCAGAAAGGACATAAATTGATATAATATTGTAGGAAACTCTGAGTTTGGAAGGTCAAATCCATTAGGGTTTTCTATCAGATTCTCCTGGCCAGGTACCATCTGGACAACTTTAAGGGCACTCTGAAACGCTTGGAGCGTAGCTTGCCTGGAATCAAATGGAATGAGTTAGAAAACCGTTTTGACACCTCGTATGTGGCTAATCCAAGCATCAAGCCCATATTCGATTACATTGTACATAATCCCAAGGAAACCAAGTACTGTAATATCCGCTTGCAACTAACATATCCCTGCCCTAAAATGGTGTGCAAACCTGTGAACCCGTATTTGGATGTATTTGGGTATTTCACCCACATTTGAGTTTGCTTGAAAACAGTGTAACCCCAAGTAGGTATTTAAGCATCAGCAATAGGGATTTAACCAGTGAAGTCTCCGTCTGGGTCTGAAATGGAGAATTCACTGTGTATCCGGCCTTAAAAATAGGGATTCAACGATCAAAGATTAGCTATTGAGGAAATCAACAGGGACTTTACCAAGTTATGACCATGGGCCAATATGGGCCAATGGGGAGAATGATGTGGGGTTAAAGCCGTGGTGGTAAGCCATGAACAAGCCTATCATTTTTAAGAATGAGGGCTGATACATTGAATGTACCACATTAACGCACCAACAAGGGGAAAAAGCCAACTGATATTGGCACTTAGCCAACAAGGATGGAGACTTGACAAACGACCAGGCGTCCAATTTGATGTTGGACATGTGGATGATTACCGAATTCACACCACTTGTGCAGTTTCTATTAAAACCCAGTTGGTTGATGATTACATGGGTTATGCTCCCCCTTATATTCAGTACAAGGTGGTGCCCCCATTATATTCACTACCAGGTGGTGCCACCCCCATTAAGTAATGATATCTTCCCATAAACCCTAGCTATTGTTGTTATAAACCAACTTAGCTAACAAACTTTTTCCCCAGCTTGTAGGCAACTTGACTATCTAAGGTTAGCCATGACACCTGGCTGTTGATGTTGGGGCTTGCCGTGTGATGCTTTATGTTTTTGTTTTTGTTTTTTTTTCGGTTGGTTCACTGGCATCATGCCCTCATGGTCTGTCGCGGCATTTCCTTGGTTCAAGTCCGAACGCTGGGAGTTCATGTCAGGCATCCTGAAGCAGTCACTTTGTTGGGATCATTTGAAGCACATAGCTTTCCGCCAAGGTTTCATGTCCAAGACTCAAAAGAAGTCTTACACCACCTGTCAGATGAATTGTGGTTTACCTCTGAAAATCTTTGGACGGGGGTAGCTACACTAGCCGCTACTAGCCCCTTTATATCACCGTTGTTTGAGCCTTGATAAAAGACATGTTACAGAGAATAGACTATATCATTTGTTGGCAATAGGTGCGGGAATGTCATACCCGGCTAGTAGAAAGTTTTCTGCAGAGCATCAGAAAATACTACTAGTACAAAACATAGTAGCATTTCCATCGACATGGCACTACCAGAGTGGCTTTAGCAGTTTCTTCAAACAAATTGGATCAAATTGGCGTGTCAGAAAATTCATACCCTAGTTTGTTCAAGTTTTTAACGGCCAAAATTATATGAAAAACACATGGATTTTAGGGGTATTCCATATTGAAGCCCGCAAACTTGTAGCGACCTGAACTTGTGCGATGGAGGTGCGCTTCCTAGCGTCTGGCGAGATACTGACAACTCTTGATCAAGACGTCTTCGATGGCAAAACTGCCAGAGAAGTGAAGCAAACTTTGGCAGCCCATGTTGGGGTCTGCAGATTTAGGCAAAGACTCTTCACAGAAGATGGTTTCCAAGAGATTCACGATGATGAGGTTTCGGATCAGCTCCCCTGCGAGTCCAACTGGTTATGTTGGAGTTCTTGCCACCAGATGTTGAAGAGGAAAAACATATGATTGATGCATTCGGAGAAACGATTCAGCCCGTGTGGAAAATTTTCTTCAAGGTCCTCGAAATCCAAACCTATCAGGTGGGCATGGGTCAAAACCATTTATACTCTCAAAAGTGGCAAGAGAATGTAACGTAATGAGCATCCCATTTCACAAGTTGTTTTTGTTTTGGCCTATATGTGCAGCCCAAAATATAAGGGTGAAGTGACCCACATTCAAGGCGCACATGCAGATTTCCAGCCCCTACACCATGCTGCAGAGCAGGGACATCTCGAACCCATGCGCCTATTGCTTGAAGCAGGTGCAGATAAAAATCCAGCACTGACGGACACAGGGAAGTCGCCATTGTTTTTAGCAGCTCAAGAAGGCCATCTTGAAATCGTCCGTTTTCTCCTTGAGATTAATGCCAACAAGGACCAGGCAGAGAAGGACGGCACAACACCACTGCATGTCGCAGCGGGAGGGGGTCATCTGGACATCGTGCGCTTTCTGGTTGAAGCCGGGGCCAACAAGGATCTGCCAACAACGGCGGAGGAACACCACTACATTGGGCAGCAATGTTTGGCCATGTTGACATGTCCGCTTTCTGGTTGAAGGCGGGGCCAACAAGGATCTGCCAACAACAGATGCCAGAGGAAATCTTGATATAGTCCGCTTTCTGGTCGAAGCCGGGGCCAACAAGGATCTGCCAATAACGGATGATTGTGGCGCGGGTCAACACCACTACATTGGGCAGCAATGTTTGGCCATGTTGACATAGTCCGCTATCTGGTTGAAGCCAGGGCCAGCAAGGATCAGCCAGCAACGGATGATGGGTCAGCACCTTGCTGTTGTTCGCTTGCTGGTTGAATCTGGTGCGGATATTGAGAGAACCACCCAGAGTGGAGCAACTGCCTTAGATGTGGCATCTGCACGCGGCCATGGGCAACTTGTTGGCTTCCTGGCTTCACTCGAGGCCAAAGAGCCTCCCAAGAAGATTCGTAGGAGAGACATGCGGTGACAGGCAGAAATTGGGACACGGAGGAATTTGGCGAATTTTTCAGGGATCCGCTGGTTGTCACGGCTGGATTTTCTACCCTGACACGGCTGAAAGAGGTTCCAATATCAACGGAGTGAACTGCTGCATGTTTAGATCGTACCATGATTACAGGGCCCTCCAGGTGGAGTAGATGGTCATACTGTCAATGTGGGTTTATGTGGGTTTAGGGATGTTTAGGGGTTGTACTGAAAAATGGCCTTCAATGCGGTATCCCAATTCCCTCAGACTCTCACCACCATTCCCACCGAGAAAATCAGCTTTGCCCATGATTGGATTGCCCTTTCCCATCCTCCAAGACAAACCTAAAGATTACGTCACCTTGGTTATCTCAATATCCCAAAAACATCACCCTCAAACCCAAAATTGAGTCCCTTTTTTAATCCCCTTACTCTGCGGAAATTTGACGGTAAAATCGATGGCTTCCCAGCCATCATTTTCCTGCTGGGAAGTCCCAGCCATGTTGACCGGAGCTCAGGAGCTCATTTCGTTGGTGATCGCTCCATCAAGAAATATTCCCATAAAATACCCCATTGAAACCGTATAAGATCCTAATAGAATCATCATATGTTTGGGAATTTTCTTTTAAATCTCATTTCAATCATGGTAATCAAATCAACATATCTATATATTATGGTGATAGTGATTTATAGTGATTTATAATATCATATTATATCACAATAATCCCATGTACTGTACGGTTATTTCTGTCTATGGTTGTTTTTTGGTGATAGCATCACCTTTTTCCATTATATCATAATACATTATTCTCGTCATCTATTATATTGTAATTATCCCATGAATAATAACAACAATTTATTGGCCGACCATTCTATCATAATAATCCCATATATAAGGTTTCAGGATCAAACATATCACTTGATCACCGTACAAACAGCATAAATGATACCAGATTTTCCTGAATATAGATATAATAATTTGAGATGGGATTTGATGGGATTATTACAGATGGGATTGTTAATAATCATAATGTATCATAATGTGGGATTATTGAAATAAATCATCATCAACAGATATGATATATCAGGATATATGGCATTATTAATAATCATAATGTATCATAACCAGATGATATCATAACATCCCATTGTTGATATCATCCCCAGCTGGTTCGATAGCCACCCCGTCCAAGGTGGTGACGCCAGCGAGACTGTGAGTGCGGCGGTTCCGGGGCGGACCTCTGAGCGGCAATCCCGTAACGGATATGTGTAGATATAGTAATTCAAATAACATTCATCACTACATGAACTACAAGAACTAGAATATTTATGTAATCTAAAATTATGTACGGTAATCACTATAATACGTACAATAACTATAACAACTGTAACAACTAATCCTATAGCTAGTAATGAACAGTGAATATGGAATCATGGAAGAACGATAAGAAATATCAGCTGGTATTTTACCGTAGCAATGGACAATTGACCATTTATAGGTGATGTACCTCTTAAACCTTAAACAATTGGATTTTTCATAGCTATGTTCCCCACCCGCCAGGTGAGGGTCTCTAGAATTTAACAAAGGTGTCCAGCCCACACTCATTCACTCACTCACTCACTCAGTCAGTCAGTCACTCACTCACTCACCATGGTCTTCATTCTTTCTCTTCTGCCAGCATGTGTGCTGTGAGCACAACGGACTCGATCTCGCAGCAAGTGGAGCAATCACGCGACGGGCACGGGCGGACCTGGAGCCTATGGCGAGCTCCAGATCAGGGGCAGAGAGAAAGCCAAATAGAATGCGGTATAGAATGTCAGAACATATGTCAGAACATATGTCAGAACATATGTCAGAACATATGTCAGAACATATGTCAGAACATATGTCAGAACATATGTCAGAACATATGTCAGAACATATGTCGGAACATATGTCGGAACATATGTCGGAACATATGTCGGAACATATGTCGGAACATATGTCGGAACATATGTCGGAACATATGTCGGAACATATGTCGGAACATATGTCGGAACATATGTCGGAACATATGTCGGAACATATTTCGGAACATATTTCGGAACATATGTCGGAACATATGTCGGAGCATATGTCGGAGCATATGTCGGAGCATATGTCGGAGCATATGTCGGAACATATGTCGGAACATATGTCGGAACATATGTCGGAACATATGTCGGAACATATGTCAACATATGTCGGAACATATGCGGAACATATGTCGGACCATATTTCGGACCATATTTCGGACCATATTTCGGACCATATGTCGGAGCATATGTCGGAGCATATGTCGGAGCATATGTCGGAGCATATGTCGGAGCCTATGTCGGAGCCTATGTCGGAACATATGTCGGAACATATGTCGGAACATATGTCGGAACATATGTCGGAACATATGTCGGAACATATGTCGGAACATATGTCGGAACATATGTCCGAACATATGTCCGAACATATGTCGGAACATATGTCGGAACATATGTCGGAACATATGTCGGAACATATGTCGGAACATATGTCGGAACATATGTCGGAACATATGTCGGAACATAGGTCGGAACATAGGTCGGAACATACGTCGGAACATACGTCGGAACATACGTCGGAATATACGTCAGAACATAGGTCAGAACATAGGTCAGAACATATGTCAGAACATATGCCAGAACATATGCCAGAACATATGTCAGAACATATGTCAGAACATATGTCAGAACATATGTCAGAACATATGTCAGAACATATGTCAGAACATATGCCAGAACATATGCCAGAACATATGCCAGAACATATGCCAGAACATATGCTCAGAACATATGTCAGAACATATGTCAGAACATATGTCAGAACATATGTCAGAACATATGTCAGAACATATGGCAGAACATATGGCAGAAAATATGCCGGAACATATGCCGGAACATATGCCAGAACATGTGCCGGAACATATGCCGGAACATATGTCAGAACATATGTCAGAACATATGTGAGAGCGTATGTCAAAACATACGTCAGAACATATGTGAGAACATATGTCAGAACATATGCCAGAACATATGTCGGAACATATGTCAGAACATATGCCAGAACATATGCCAGAACATATGCCAGAACATATGCCAGAACATATGCCAGAACATATGTCAGAACATATGTCAGAACATACGTCAGAACATATGTCAGAACATATGTCAGAACATATGTCAGAACATATGTCAGAACATATGCCAGAACATATGCCAGAACATATGCCAGAACATATGCCAGAACATATGTCAGAACATATGTCAGAACTTAACATATGCCAGAACATATGTCAGAACATATGTCAGAACATATGCCAGAACATATGCCAGAACATATGCCAGAACATATGCCAGAACATATGCCAGAAGAGATGCCAGAACAGATGCCAGAACATATGGCAGAACATATGTCGGAACATATGTCAGA
This sequence comes from Cladocopium goreaui, assembly GCA_947184155.2. Classification (NCBI taxonomy): domain Eukaryota; class Dinophyceae; order Suessiales; family Symbiodiniaceae; genus Cladocopium; species Cladocopium goreaui. Next base: position 96,733 of record CAMXCT020000289.1, on the reverse strand, counting down.
ACATATGTCAGAACATATGGCAGGACATATGTCAGAACATATGTCAGGACATATGCCAGAACATATGTCTGAACATATGTCAGAACATATGCCAGAACATATGTCAGAACATATGTCAGAACATATGTCAGAACATATGTCAGAACATATGCCAGAACATATGGCAGAACGTATGGCAGAACGTATGCCGGAACGTATGCCGGAACATATGTCAGAACATATGGCAGAACATATGGCAGAACATATGGCAGAACATATGTCAGAACATATGTCAGAACATATGTCAGAACATATGCCAGAACATATGTCAGAACATATGTCAGAACATATGTCAGAACATATGCCAGAACATATGTCAGAACATATGCCAGAACAAATGCCAGAACATATGCCAGAACATATGCCAGAACATATGCCAGAACATATGCCAGAACATATGCCAGAACATATGCCAGAACATATGCCAGAACATATGCCAGAACATATGCCAGAACATATGCCAGAACATATGCCAGAACACATGCCAGAACACATGCCAGAACATATGTCAGAACATATGCCAGAACATATACCAGAACATATGTCAGAACATATGCCAGAACATATGCCAGTACATATGCCAGAACATATGTCAGAACATATGCCAGAACATATGTCAGAACATATGCCAGAACATATGCCAGAACATATGCCAGAACATATGTCAGAACATATGCCAGAACATATGCTAGAACATATGCCAGAACATATGCCAGAACATATGCCAGAACATATGCCAGAAAATATGCCAGAACATATGCCAGAACATATGTCAGAACATATGCCAGAACATATGCCAGAACATATGCCAGAACAAATGCCAGAACACATGCCAGAACATATGCCAGAGCAGATGCCAGAACACATGCCAGAACACATGCCAGGACATATGCCAGAACATATGTCAGAACATATGTCAGAACATATGTCAGAACATATGTCAGCGCTGCGAGCAGTGCCAGAACAGCAGAAATATGTCAGAAATATGTCCCGAAATATGCCAGGACATATGCCAGAACATATGTCAGAACATATGTCAGAACATATGTCAGAACATATGTCAGAACATATGTATGTCAGAAAATATGTATGTCAGAACATATGTCAGAACATATGTCAGAACATATGTCAGAACATATGTCAGAACATATGTCAGAACATATGGCAGAACATATGGCAGAACATATGGCAGAACATATGCCGGATCATATGCCGGAACATATGTCAGAACATATGTCAGAACATATGTCAGAACATATGTCAGAACATATGGCAGAACATATGGCAGAACGTATGGCGGAACATATGCCGGAACATATGCCGGAACATATGCCGGAACATATGCCGGAATATATGTCAGAACATATGTCGGAACATATGTCGGAACATATGTCGGAACATATGTCGGAACATATGTCGGAACATATGTCGGAACATATGTCGGAACATATGTCAGAACATATGTCAGAACATATGTCAGAACATATGTCAGAACATATGCCAGAACATATGCCAGAACATATGCCAGAACATATGCCAGAACATATGCCAGAACATATGCCAGAACATACGTCAGAACATATGCCAGAACATATGTCAGAACATATGTCAGAACATATGCCAGAACATATGCCAGAACATATGCCAGAACATATGCCAGAACATATGCCAGAACATATGCCAGAACATATGCCAGAACATATGCCAGAACATTTGCCAGAACATATGTCAGAACATATGTCAGAACATATGTCAGAACATATGTCAGAACATATGTCAGAACATATGTCAGAACATATGCCAGAACATATGTCAGAACATATGTCAGACCATATGTCAGAACATATGTCAGAACATATGTCAGAACAGGTGTCAGAACAGGTGTCAGAACAGGTGTCAGAACAGGTGTCAGAACAGATGTCAGAACAGATGTCAGAACATATGTCAGAACATATGTCAGAACAAATGTCAGAACATATGTCAGAACATATGTCAGAACATATGCCAGAACATATGCCAGAACATTTGCCAGAACATATGCCAGAACATATGTCAGAACATATGCCAGAACATATGTCAGAACATATGCCAGAACATATGTCAGAACATATGTCAGAACATATGCCAGAACATATGCCAGAACATATGCCAGAACATATGTCAGAACATATGTCAGAACATATGTCAGAACATATGTCAGAACATATGTCAGAACATATGTCAGAACATATGCCAGAACATATGCCAGAACATATGCCAGAACATATGTCAGAACATATGTCAGAACATATGTCAGAACATATGTCAGAACATATGTCAGAACATATGTCAGAACATATGTCAGAACATATGCCAGAACATATGCCAGAACATATGCCAGAACAAATGTCAGAACATATGTCAGAACATATGTCAGAAAATATGTCAGAACATATGTCAGAACATATGTCAGAACATATGTCAGAACATATGCCAGAACATATGCCAGAACATATGTCAGAACATATGTCAGAACAGATGTCAGAACATATGTCAGAACATATGTCAGAACAGATGTCAGAACATATGTCAGAACAGATGTCAGAAAATATGCCAGAACATATGTCAGAACATATGTCAGAACATATGTCAGAACATATGTCAGAACATATGTCAGATCATATGTCCATATGTCAGAACATATGTCAGAACATATGCCAGACCAGAACATATGCCAGAACATATGCCAGAACATGTGCCAGAACATATGCCAGAACATATGTCAGAACATATGTCAAAACATATGTCAGAACATATGTCAGAACATACGTCAGAACATACGTCAGAACATATGTCAGAACATATGTCAGACCATATGTCAGAACATATGTCAGAACATTTGTCAGAACAGGTGTCAGAACATATGTCGCACTGGGTGTAGACAGGTGTCAGAACATATGTCAGAACATATGTCAGAACATATGCCAGAACATATGCCAGAACATATGCCAGAACATATGTCAGAACATATGTCAGAACATATGTCAGAACATATGTCAGAACATATGTCAGAACATATGTCAGAACATATGTCAGAACATATGCCAGAACATATGCCAGAACATATGCCAGAACAAATGTCAGAACATATGTCAGAACATATGTCAGAAAATATGTCAGAACATATGTCAGAACATATGTCAGAACATATGTCAGAACATATGCCAGAACATATGCCAGAACATATGTCAGAACATATGTCAGAACAGATGTCAGAACATATGTCAGAACATATGTCAGAACAGATGTCAGAACATATGTCAGAACAGATGTCAGAAAATATGCCAGAACATATGTCAGAACATATGTCAGAACATATGTCAGAACATATGTCAGAACATATGTCAGATCATATGTCCATATGTCAGAACATATGTCAGAACATATGTCAAAACATTATGCCAGAACCATCTGTCCGAAGAAATATAGCCAGAAACAATGTACCGCACATATGTCAGACATACGTCAGCACATACGTCAGAACATCTGTCAGACACAATATGTCAGACATAGTCAGAACATCTGTCGAACATTGCTCAGAACAGGTGTCAGACATATGTCAGAACAGGTTGTCAGACAGGTTGGATGCAGGAACAGCTGCCAGAAACATATGCCAGAACATAGCAGACATATGACAGAACGTATGCCAGAACATATGTCAGAACATATGCAGACCAGAACATTTGCCAATAACATATTGCCAGAAACATATGCCCACACATATGTCAGACACATATGTCAGAACATATGCCGGAAATGTAGCCAGAACATCACGCCAGGAACATTTGTCAGAAACATTGTCAGAACATATGTCAGAACATATGTCAGAACATATGTCAGAACATATGTCAGAACATATGTCAGAACATATGTCAGAACATATGTCAGAACATATGTCAGAACATATGTCAAAACATATGCCAGAACATATGCCAGAACATATGTCAGAACATATGTCAGAACATATGCCAGAACGTATGCCAGAACATATGTCAGAACATATGTCAGAACATATGTCCGAACATATGTCAGAACATATGCCAGAACATATGCAAAAACATATGCCAGAACATATGCCAGAACATATGTCAGAACATATGTCAGAACATATGTCAGAACATATGTCAGAACATATGTCAGAACATATGTCAGAACATATGCCAGAACATATGCCAGAACATATGCCAGAACTTATGCCAGAACATATGTCAGAACATATGCCAGAACATATGCCAGAACACGTGCCAGAACATGTGCCAGAACATATGCCAGAACATATGTCAGAATATATGTCAGAACATATGTGAGAGCGTATGTCAAAACATACGTCAGAACATATGTGAGAACATATGTCAGAACATATGCCAGAACATATGTCAGAACATATGCCAGAACATATGCCAGAACATATGCCAGAACATATGGCAGAACATATGCCAGAACATACGCCAGAACATATGTCAGAACATATGTCAGAACATATGTCAGAACATATGCCAGAACATATGCCGGAACATATGCCAGAACATATGTCAGAACATATGTCAGAACATATGTCAGAACATATGCCAGAACATATGCCAGAACATATGTCAGAACATATGTCAGAACTTAACATATGCCAGAACATATGTCAGAACATATGTCAGAACATATGTCAGAACATATGTCAGAACATATGTCAGAACATATGTCAGAACATATGTCAGAACATATGCCAGAACATATGCCAGAACATATGTCAGAACATATGTCAGAACATATGTCAGAACATATGTCAGAACATATGTCAGAACAGATGTCAGAACAGATGTCAGAACAGATGTCAGAAAATATGCCAGAACATATGTCAGAACATATGTCAGAACATATGTCAGAACATATGTCAGAACATATGCCACAACATATGTCAGAACATATGTCAGAACATATGTCAGAACATATGTCAGAACATAGGTCAGAACATACGTCAGAACATATGTCAGAACATATGTCAGAACATATGTCAGAACATATGTCAGAACATATGCCCGAACATATGCCAGAACATTTGCCAGAACATTTGCCAGAACATATGCCAGAACATATGCCAGAACATATGCCAGAACATATGCCAGAACATATGCCAGAACATATGCCAGAACATACGCCAGAACATATGTCAGAACATATGTCAGAACATATGTCAGAACATATGTCAGAACATATGGCAGGACATAGAACATATGTCAGAACATATGTCAGAACATATGCCAGAACATATGTCAGAACATATGTCAGAACATATGTCAGAACATATGTCAGAACATATGTCAGAACATATGTCAGAACATATGTCAGAACATATGTCAGAACATATGTCAGAACATAGGTCAGAACATACAGAACATATGTCAGAACATATGTCAGAACATATGTCAGAACATATGTCAGAACATATGTCAGAACATATGCCCGAACATATGCCAGAACATTTGCCAGAACATTTGCCAGAACATATGCCAGAACATATGCCAGAACATATGCCAGAACATATGCCGGAACATATGCCAGAACATATGCCAGAACATATGCCAGAACATATGTCAGAACATATGTCAGAACATATGCCAGAACATATGTCAGAACATATGTCAGAACATATATCAGAACATATGTCAGAACATATGTCAGAATGACAGTTGGTGGGGATCACTTGACAGTAATTGAACTACCAGAGGATGACCAATACTGAATTCCTCCATCGAATAACTGTGTATGTATATATATATTAGAAGACCACTGATAGTGAATGATGAAAATGGAATAGCTAGTTATTGCTATTGTTGTGGAATGGAACAATCGATTTGACAAAGAATATTTGTGTAACCGAAATTTGGGAGGAGTGAGGAATCTACAATCATATGCTTGTTTTTGTTGGATTCTTTAACGTCATCCATTGTCCAGAAACAAACATGATGAGAGTCAATCATCAAGTGGTTTTCCATCATTCCATAAGAATCAGCCGATGGATGATGATGGATGATGAATCAAAAGAGTTGAATGCCTAGACAGAAAAGAGGTTGGATAATTGATGTACTATGACTGTACATCGAATGCCGAAAAAAAGTGAAGTAGTTAGGTTTTTTCCCGCAACCGACGGTTTCTCACGTTTTTGCCCATTTTTGCTCCCTCCAAAGGAGGTCAACTGGTTTTATCTCAAGCAGATTGCTGCTTGTTGCTGCTTGGATTCGGGAAAAAGATCTTGCGGGCAACTGGGAGGTGGAACTATTGAGGCCCACCTGGGTTTTCGTGGATTTTCCTAAGGGGAAATCCACCCAATTTTTTGGAATCGGTCCTCAAATCCAAGACGTTGATGGTTGCATCCTGCAGGACAACAGCATGGTGAACCTGAATTATCAGGTCCTTCCAGCCGGGTCCTTGGGGAATGTCTACGCAACGATTATTGAAATTACAGAGTCGCCCCACATGTTACATGCAAAAATTGCTGGAAATGTTTGGCTATTTGGTTATCCTCATTTCTTAGTGATGATTTTTGTCACCTCTGCCACTGACAGTTCCCCAATGTCTGTCACTGTTCGCAATTTAGGGTGCAGATCCGTTAGGTTTAGGTCCGCTACCTTTCAAATCTCAAAAAATCCTAAAAAATCCCAGAAGTTCATGTCTGATTGCGGTATCACCAAGAGGCAGTAATGAAGCAAAAGAAACTGCGGGCATGAAAGGTTTTTTCCTATCAAAGCAATGCGATTTTTTCGGGAGAAGCCGTTGGTTGAAACAATGGCAACTAATCTAATGACAGTGATCCCTGTCAGTTGAAACTGACGATTGAGGGTTCTGAACGTAGCAGCAGGCATGACCTCGGCTCAATTTACACTGACCTTAAGCCCATGCAACAATAGACACCGGCAACAGCAATGCCAAGTAATGACAACTTTCGCACCTGTATATGCAAGCACATCACCCCTTTAGACACTTGTTGGCCCATTGTGAGACATTCTGAGACAGTTTGACATTTTGAGGCATTTCGAGCAATTTTGAGCAGTTTTGAGCTAATTTGAGCAACTTTGAGCAATCTTGAGCAACTTTGAGCAACTTTGAGCAGTTTTGAGCAGTTTTTTCTGGCCAGCTTGGGTCATTTCGAGCAATTTTGAGCATTTTTGTCGGGCAAGTTTGGGTCATGTCGAGCAATTTTGAACAATTTTTGGAAGCACAATATGGCACTGTTGACCTTGGACAGTGTTCAAAATGTCTCAATTGAGGCTGCTTTGAGACATCTTACTTTGGCTAAAAAAGGTAGCTGATTAAAACCCCACGGATCTAGACCCTAAAACGAGATCAGTGAGTCTGTGTTATTCATGAGTTGACCTATGTTTATTGCTCCCACTGATCCGATGGTTGAATCATCCCAGCCTTGACTATTCGCCTTGATCATTTGCACTGATTCTTGACCCGGTTTTTCGCGCTCTTTTCATAGCTGAAAATCGCCAGAACCGGCAGTTAAGCAGAGCGCATCATCGCAAGCATCGAGGTGCTTCTCCGATTCATCTTGAAGCCATTCTTGGGTCAGTCGTGACTTGGTGGCAGCATGTGGCAGCAAAGGTCCTACTGGAAATCTGGGGATGTTCCATGGGTGATACCCTCTGGTAATGATTAAACAGTTAATCAGTTAGCTATGGAAAATCACCATGTTTTATGGGTAAATCAGGTAAATCATTAGAACTTAGCCATTAGCTATGTTAAATTAATATAAATTACTGACGGGTATCCGGTGATGCTGTTCTTTTAGATTTGTCCCAAGAGTATTGCCAAGTGCCATGGCTTTGGGACTTTGGGATGGATTGATTTTTTGAGAACCACAGGAATACTATATCATAATGATATGTTCATGATACTATTTACTAAATTTTACTAACAATCATGACCATTTGCCAACTATGATGACCATTGACTAGCAATACAATAGTGACTGCTTGCTACTAGTCATAAGAACAATCACTATTTATGTTCATGATATTTACTGGTAATGACATAGATGGTCATAGTTACTATGTATGTAACTAAAATACATTTTTTAATAGGGTAATATTTACCAATATTTTATTGCTAGTAGTGTTTGCCAATAAGAATGTCAAATAGTGGTGTAATTATATAAGCTCTAGAGTCTTCCTCCGATTGTTTTCCAAACCCCACGATTATTTATTATACAAAAAAATGTTTTATATTATACACCACAAAAAACACAACTAATTGAATAGTATTGTCTGAAATTATAAATCCAATAATACAACTACTAATCATAACTATCCCATGTTTTTCTATGGCCTTTCCCGATGATGACGGCGCTTCGAAGGTCCGTGACCACACAGCCGGATCCCTTTGCAGATCCCACAATCCTGGCTTTCCCAGCCAATCCCTTGTTGGCCGGGACTCAGATGGGAATTGGGCCATTTGGTGATTTGTTGCGTGGAGAACTGGAAAATCCATGATAAATCCATGAAACAAATGGAGGTTTCGATCGCTGGGAAAATCATCTGTTTCTATGGGCCATGGCTTCCAGTTCGCTAACAAATCACCAGAGGGTATGGAGATGGACTTGGATGGACTTGGGGGAAGGTGATGTTCTGAGATTTGACGCGGTTTAGCTGAACATGGACTTTGTTTTTAATGGGAACTTCATAGCTTCAGGTGATTTTTATGCGGATTTAAATTTCACCATCAACAACAACGAATTCTTCATGGGAGTTCATGAAGATATCATGTTTTTGATTGGTGTGTGTATATATATATACATGGTTACAGGTCAATACCTGTAAATAGCATCTTCAGAGGGATGAATATCCATAGCAAACGAGCAATTTTGATGTGAACAGAAGGGGTACAAGGTTTTCGCCCATAGAAAATGATCTGATGGGGATTGGTTGTGGAAATGAAAATTGGAATTTACGCAACCAATAAAGGGATACAGTTGGGAATAATTGGGATGTACAACCATTTTTATATGATATATGTATGGGTTTGTTTGAAAATAGTGTGTACCAAATATAATGTTTGGCCATTTTAGTCGAAAAATAGGGGTAAGTACCCTATTTTCAGGACTCATTTGTCAATTTTTGTTGGACAACCCCATATCCATGATCTCAGAGGAATATCCCCAACCTCGGCTTCCTGGTGATTTTGTAAAGTGCAGAATCTCAGCAGTTTCCTGCGCGGCCGACTCAGATTGGCGGTGCTTGCGGCGAGCATCTCAGACATCGGGTACCATGTGTCTACGGGGAGGGTGAAATCTGGCACTTTTGCAACCAGAAAGGTGCAAGGAATAAGAGCTCTGAAGCCTACATCTCTGGCTCTGCAGAGATTGTATTCTGAATGGTCATTGATGGGACAACCCCATTCAACTGTTGGTAAATGAGAGTATCCCTGAGATATAGGTAAAGCTTTTGTCAGTTACTTACTTATACTGATACGGGATTAATTTTGGTAGTTACTTCCAAAATTCCCATTAAGTACAACCATTGTAACTTCATAAGTTGCTTTTTTTTGGCTCTGAGGTCTGATTGTTACCGCATTGTCTTTGCTTCCCATAGGCCGCGGGCGAGTCCCGCGGTGATGTCCGTGTCGCATGCAACGTGCAACAACCGATTTCAGGGTCAGATCAGTCAGATCGGACTTTTCCCAAGTATGAGCAAGTTGAATAACCTGAGTTGGTTGATTAATTCGGTGGTTATTCAACCCATCTACAGTTACTATCCATCTACCATCATCTACCCCAGTTTTGGTGAAATCATGTGCCCCTGGCCCTGTAAGGTCACCCCTGAAATTGGGCGATGTGTTTTTTTCCGCTCCAGGAAGCTCGATTTTGATCAACACCCATAGATGATATGATATGCAAGTTCATTGTCAATATATGGGTTGGTCCATTGTTGAAAAGCAATATCAATCAACCCCTCTAAATTTATTATCAAATACACCACATATTTCAATTAAGACTTCGATGGGTTGGCAGGTCGCCTGGATGGAGGGTCGAGAAGCTCAGTGACGACCGGAGAGTGGGGTACAAGTTGCCTAAATGATGTGGCTACTGTCTATGAATTTGTCAATATCAATATGTATCAATATATATATATATATATCACAATATGTATATGTATATACATATATACATATGTATCAATATGATAATATGTATTATCAATGTATCAATCTGTATCAGCATGTTTCACCATGTATCAATCACCCATGAAGGCGCTTAAAACATCTACATCAACACTAGAGTGTCAATCAGATATCTCGTGGAAGAATCATCCAACTACTGAATTTCTGGTTGGTCTTCCTTGTTTATTTCCGGCCCGTTTTCACTGACAAAACGTATCAGTTCATGGTGAAAACCCGTAAATTCAGCTGTCATTTTTCCCTTGAACCAATCCATTGCGGACATTGAGGGTCCTGGCACGAAATGCCTTGGGCAGTGCGGCTGGCCCTGTGGGTCTGGCAGGCGTGATGTTGGCTTTTTCGTAAATGACTAGATGGTTGATTGGCTAAATATTGGGAAATTAGTTCCCTACATGGTTAACATTTTGGAGGTTTTGAACCGACCCATTGTTTCTGCCTCAGCTTGGGCCTTGCTGCTCTACGGCAGCTTCGCCGGGGACCGCGGAATCGCTGCGAACGGTTGATGGTCAGACCAAGCTTCCAAGGTTCCCACCCAATGATAGTCGGTTATTGCTGTTAATGGTGGTTGTTGTTATCGATTGTGCTGTTGATTCTTTGATGGTTGTGGATTGCTGTTAGTATTGTTCATGATTTATGTTGATGCTTCTACACATTCTTATCCCCTTTTTGGCTGGCTATGCCCCATTTGTTTGATCTCTTTTGAGTACCATTCGCGCTGTTAATTTCATTTACTTTCTGAGTCAACAACGGATTCGGGTGCCCCAGGGCCCAGATGATGCGGGCGCTCTCTACTTTGCATTTGCCTTCACTGCACCGGCCTCGGACCGCGGTTTTGGCATGGCATGGGCTTCTGCCATGCTGTTGTTGGGGGGGAAAACCCTTGAATACCGGATAAAAAATTGCAATTTGTATTTGTATATATATATGTTATTATTAAAATAGTTATTATATATTATATATTCTATATTAGCTATTAGATATTAGATATTATATATTAAAATTTCTATACTATGTAGTATATATTAATATATATTATATATCATGTATTATATATATTATATACTATTTATTTTATATATATGATATATTATTTGTTAATATATAATATATGTATATATATATATATATCTTTATGTTTATATATTATATATGTTATAAAAATATATTATATATTAATATATATATATTATATTAAATATAGTATATTGTATAGTTTATATTATAGATTATATATTGTATTTTATATTTTGTATATTATGTATTGTAAATCATCTTGTATTATTTACTGTTTTTTTATTATATTTTATATATTATATATTATATAGTTTATTTTATTTATTATATATTATATATTATATATTTTACATTTTCTATTGTTTATTATATATTATATATTTTAATTTTTTTTATTTTATATTATTTATTTTATATTATTTATTTTATATTATATATTGAATATGTTTTGTTATATTTTCTTCTATTGATTATCAATTATATATTTTATATTACATATTACATATTATATATTATATATTATATATTATTTATTAAATATTATTTATTATATATTATGTATTTTTTATTTTATACTGTATAATATATTTTGTATGTTCGAAGGAAGTTTTGAAGTCAAACTTCCGACAATATGGACAGATGAAAAGCAGAGATGGGCATAGTAAGAGAAGAGAAGAGAAGAGAAGAAGAAAGAAGATCACAAAAGAGAAAGTCTCAGAAGAAAGAAGATCCAGGTGCGCGAAAAAGTAGGAAAGTCGCGAAACACTGTGTTTTTTCAATGATTTGTGGCTCCGGGGGGTCGAAAAGTAGGCTCGCTAAAGCGGCGGGTGCGGAGCCAGCTGGCCACATGAGATGAAAAATTGCACGCCGTTGTGGCGCGAAGCACATTTGCAAGTGAAAAAGCTAAAAACACCTCACGTTCGGAGCACTTTTGGAAGTTGAGATGTCGAAAAAGTGCACGCCGTTAGTGGCGCGAAGCACATTTGCAAGTGAAAAAGCTAAAAACACTTCACAGTCGGAACACTTTTGGAAGTGGAGATGTCGAAAAAGTGTACGCCGTTGTGGGGCGAAGCACATTTCGAAGTCAGGATGTAGAAAACACACCAGCTCTGGACCACTTTTGGAAGTTGAGATGTCGAAACAGTGCACGCCATTGTGGCGCGAAGCACATTTCGAAGTCAAAATGTTAAAACCATAGGGGGTCGGAGCACTTTTGGACCTTCAGATGTCGTTTCGCGTGGCAGGCTCAAGGGATTGTGCACCTTGTCAAAAGTGATTATACAGTATAAAATAATTAGTATGGTATATAATAAAGTAAATTATACATAATATTATAATATATAACGATGGCAGGCGTGGGACATTTGAAGAGGATCTGCAAAGATGCATTTTCCGTGGCAGGCGCAGTACAAGAGACATTTTCATCCGAGCTGTTCGGAGGTGAGGGCGCTGATTTCCTCAGAGGGGTTGCATTTTGGAGCATCAGATCTGCAGGTTTTCTGAGATGATTTTGCATGACAGATGCAGCATTTCGTATGACCTGGCATCACTTTTTCGTGGCAGGCGCAGTACTTTAGACAGGTGGAGTGGAAAAATCGCAAAACACATTGGTACGAGGCCGTCAGCTCTGCACTCAACTTTCCATTTTTGAAGGACGTCTCGCAGAATTGCTTCGTTTTTGATGTTGTCAACTTCGAAAATTGAGGAGGTCTCGCAGAATTGTTTCGTTTTTGATGTTGTCAAGTTCAAAAATTCAGGAAGTCTCGCAGAATTGTTTCCTTTTTGATGTTGTCAAGTTCAAAAATTCAGGAAGTCTCGTAGACTAGCTTCGTTTTCAGGCGTGCAGATAGACAGATAGATAGATAGATAGACAGACAGACAGAGAGATAGAGAGAGAGAGAGATGTATAGATGGATGGATGGATGGATGGATGGATGGATGGATAGACAGACAGACAGACAGACAGAGAGAGAGAGAGATAATGAGATAGATAGATAGATAGGTAGATAGATAGATAGGTAGAAAGAAAGATAGATAGATAGATCGATAGATAGATAGATCGATAGATAGATAGATAGATCGGTGGGTAGGTAGGTAGGTAGGTAGGTAGGTAGGTAGGCAGGTAGGTAGGTAGGTAGATACTCAGGGAAAGAGAGAGAAAGAGAAAGAGAGAGAAAGAGAGGAGACCTCAACCAACTTTCGGTCCATCAGTGGATTCGCTCTGCCATCCGTGGTTCACAACAACCAACCTCTCCAAAAGGTTTCCTATGTTTGAAACTTCCGCCACCGCCTTGTGCGGTACTACTGGTATATATTGTATATTTTGGCCAGCCCGTAGCTGGCTTAAAACGTGGGCTTGGAAGGGGGGGCGGTGCACGGCAAGGTGCTGGAAAATGGAAAAGGGGTGCGCGGAAATAAAAATGTGGGGAAAATGTGGTGCGTAAATGGCATAAAACTGGTGCTTGGGCCTGGTGTTTCCAAATCCGGTTTGCGGTGCCAAAAATTGCTTCAGCAGGTGCAAAAAAATCTAAGATCTTCTAGGTTTGGTGTCACACAATTTGGGTTAAGGATGCCTGCACCTTTTGAAAAGATTGCTGCTTGGCTTGGTACGTTCAAAGCCTAGGGTTTCAACCGGTTTTCAGCCCGAAACAATTGCTTTTTTGACGCCAAAAGTCGTTAAACAATTGACACCAAAATCTCCTCAAATTTGCACCATTTTTTTCAAATCGGGAACCAGTCCGGAACCAGTCGGGAAAATCTGCGCACCGCTTCAAAAAGCCGGTTTTCGGCCCTTTTTTGGTCGATTTTTGGTCCATTTTTGGCCCTTCCCGACTGGTGGACGGATTTTCCCGACTGGTTCCCGACTGGTTCCCGACTGGTTCCCGACTGGTTCCCGACTGGTTCCCGACTGGTTCCCGACTGGTTCCCGACTGGTTCCCGACTGGTTCCCGATTTGCTAAAAGCGGTGCCGAAATTTGCCACTTGACAAGTGGTGTCAGATTTTGGCCAAATTTTGAAGATGCTCTGATTTCAGTGAACGCTAGGATGGATAATTTGCTGGAAAAGGGCAAGTGTCTTGAAGGAAACCCGCTGGGCAAGGGTAATGACTTCACCCCCTCCATGCTTCTCCGGCAACTTCATGGAAACCCTCAAGAAGTTTCATCAAAATTTCCGAACCCCCAAAAATGGATTCTCAGCATCAAGTTTTCACCAAATAATTGTTTTTTGACACCGAAAAAGTAGTTTTCCAACACCCATGTTTGATTTCCGTGCACCGGCCAGCCGATGCACAAAAAACAGCCCAGACCCACCCTTGCACCAGGTTTGCACCAGTCGGGAAGAATCGGGCACCAATACCCCCCGGCATGCACCAAAACTGGCGAAACCTTTCAAGCCAGCCAGGGGCTGGTCAATGTATATTATATATTCTGTGTTTTATGTTTTGTATTATAGTATATCATTTTATATATTATATATATTTATATTAGTTTATTATATGTTTTAAATATATTATATACTATATACTGTATTACTTTATATTATATATAATATATAGTATATATGTTATTATATCATGTTATACATTTTTATTTATTTTTTATTATGTTATACCAAGTCATATTTATTATAGTTTATTATATTGTATTTTATTTTCTTATTTTATATCATAGTTATTATCATATCATTTCATATCATATTACATTTTAAAATATTTTATTATATCAAAATATATCTGTTTATATTACATTTCATATTATATTATTGTTTTTTGTCATATACATTATTTTCCATCATTTCATATTATATTTGATGATTCTATTTTTATATTATACTATCTTAATTTTATCGTTTCATATCATATCATATCATACCATCATATATTATCATATAATATATTATAATAAATTATATTATATTATACTATATTATATTATATTATATATTATTTTATATTTTTTTATATTTTATTTATGATATATTATGTTTATTATATTTTGTTATATTACATCACATTATATTATATTATACTGTTTTATTTTGATTTTGTATTATATCATATTATATTATATTTTACTATTTTATATCGATTTTATATTATATATATTGTATCACATTATTTTTTATCATTTCACATCTGTTTTAATATATCATATATATATATATTATACTATGTTATATTTTATCAAATATCTTATTTTATATCATATTATTATTATTTTTTATTATGTTTTATTATATCATATATATTTTACATATATACATATATACGCACTTCCGCCACCGCCTTGTGCGGTACGACTTGTATATTTCATTGTATTACACTTTAGTTTACATACATACAATTCCCCTAAAATTCCCTTAAAATTCCATATAATGTTTATATACCCATACCTTTTCATATCCCATTTCGGGACGCTGGAGCCCAGGTTTTGATCTGGCAGGGTGGAGCTGAAGCGCCGCCGAAAGAGGCGGGATTTGGGATTTTTAGAGGCAGAAGTTGTAGAACATCACCAAAATGCCACGAAAATATAGTAAAACATCCAGGAAAAGTAGTAATTACCTTACTTCGAGTGATCCCCACCCTGGCATTTAAAGTCATATATTCTGACATATATTTTGACATTTTACCTAACATTCTATCTGACATCTATTCTGACATTCTATCTGGCATATCTTCCAGCATTTTATCAGGTATATATTTTGGCGTTCTATCTGGCATATATTCTGGCATTCTATGTGGCATTTTTTCTCGCATATTTTTTTGCATTCTATGTGGCATTCTACGTGGCATATATTCTGGCAGTCTATCTGGCATATATTCTGGCATTCCATCTGGCCGCTGAGGTCCAGCGGTGCCCACTGGGCTCGGAAGGTCCCTGGTTGAGGTCCAGCGGTGCCCACTGCGCTCAGAATCTTGCGGTTGAGGTCCAGCCGTGCCCACTCAGATCGGAAGCCGGCAGTTGAGGTCCAGCAGTGCCCACTGCGCGCGGAAGTTGGCGAAGAGCGAAGAGTTGGCAAGGCGGAAGTGGACGTGGAAGTGGAGGCAGAGGTGGTGGAGGAGAAGGAGGAGGAGAAGGAGGAGGAGGAGAAGGAGGAGGAGGAGGAGCCGGAACAGCTGTGATAAAATCTAACAACCCTCACCTGGCAGGTGGGGAAAAATCATAGGAAAATCAGCTGTAACATATTGTAAAATATTGTAAAGTATTTTGAAATATGCTGAAATACCTGAAAAACCGGTAAATGTATGTAAAGTTCACCTTTCATAGCATTTTGATGAGATTGCTGTACTCAATGGTTTGACCGCGGCTATGTAGTATTTCCCCGGCCAGGATTCTGAATGAAATGGCGAAGAAGTGGTTGGACAAAGTCTGATTTGGGTGTCTCCAAGACTTCAAGACTTCCAAACTTAGGATGGGTCAAAACCTACAACTTACATCAATGAGTTTACATCAACTTACCACATAGCGCACTGAACATCCCAATAATCACAGCCATTTTGCTGTGAAATTTTGGATCCTGAGGCCATCAATGAAGTAACTCCAGGACAGCAGGCGGATGGAGAAACTCCATGGGGGGTCTGATGGTCGCTGGTGGTTTCCAACATATGAACTTTCAGCCCAGGCTTGGAAACAACAGGTTGAACCCAAATCGTTTCACCAACAGATTCTTGTTCCACTACCCTCTGATAAGCCAACATAACTATGGCAAATCACCATGTTTAAGAGGTAAATCAAGTAATGAATGGTCATTTTCAATAATTATCTTAGTTTACCAGAGGATAAGTTTGTTGCCCTTCCGGTCATGGCCACGGTTCAATCGACGAACTCAGATCCTCTCCATCGTCTTGGTCCTGGCCGGGTTGGCTCTGACCTTGCCAGGCGTGGGCAGGGCCATCTCCGATATCGGAATGGACGGTAGTTTCTGAGGCAAAGCCATAGGGATTGATATCGTCATTATAGGATATTAATGGATACTTATGGATATTATAGGTATTCCCATTATGGGATGTATCGTCCAATCTTTATCCATATTTTCCATCCGCATTGGAGCTTCCCATGGCATGGCCGCCAGGCTATGGCTTCCCCCAAGTTTGAGGCTGGAATGGGTTCCAGCCCAGAATTCCGGGGCAAGATTCCAACAATTTCCAGAAGTGTCCAACCTCCCAAATTTCCAGAAATGTGTTGATATGGGGGTCAAAACCGATTACCATATGACTGGGGGAAGAACCATCCATTCACCAGCTATTTTAAGGTGCAGATGAACCTCTCCGGATGGCCAGGTACCGAAGATTTTGGCGCCTGGAGGAATCGTTTATTTATTTTTTTATATTTAAGGCCTGGGTTCCGGGATGGTTCCGGGCTCAGGGTTTGGAGCACGACTTAGCTGAAAAACTCTATGAACAACTACGTATACAACAAAATCATCAAGCAATTGGATTTAATGGAAGATAACACCAACAGCATTCATGGGATTAGATCTGAAGATATCAACACCCATTTAGGATATGTTAATCCATTAATATCCTAAAATGATTTCTTGTTTTCCCTTGGTTCGAAGATGTGCTCTGAAGAAGGGACGATCTGCGTTACGATCTGCGGACAGTGACAAAGTTTTCCGCACCTTGACACGTAGGAACTGCAGCAGTCATAGCAAAACCTCAAGTAGGGTAAGGTCCATGTGTTGGACAACGTGATTTGTTCCACCCAACCATGCTGCAGTTGAAGTGAGTTGGGCCAAGGGGCCATTGGAAAGGTTTCAATGGGCATAAGTTGCCCAGACCGCACAACGTTCTGCCGCTGTGAAAGGACCATCGCTTCAGGGGTTTGGCAAAGTCGGACAACTCTCAACAGTGTTGTCTTGAGACAGGCAAGAAAATGAGGAAAGTGAGGCAATGACTATAGCTTCAAAAAGTGCTGTGTTTGCCGGAGGCATTTCCGTAGTAAGTTCCTTGAAACATTTGAAACAGAGCCAACAAATACAAGTTAAAACATGTTCAAAAGACCTGCAGCATTGGAATGCAGCAGTATTGCCAGCAGCCAAAATGTCACCTGGGAGCCAAAAGTGTGGATTTTCCAAGTCTGGTAAGACTACGAAGTCTTCCAAGACAAGTGTCGTTTATAGGAACATCGTGACATGTCTCCGCAAGTTTCGTGACGACATCCGCATCGGGTTTCGCCATGTCATTCGCAGCCAGGCTCGGAGAACCATCTCGCCATTTCTAGTTGAATGTGCATCCCAGTAACAGCGTAATAAGAATATATAAGAATGATGTAATCATGCGTAGCAATACGTATAGTAACTATAGTATACCAGTGGTGATATGGTGTAACAAGATTTAAGTGACTTCTGTTTAACATGGATAGCAAATTATAGCAAGTTATAAATGACGATTTGGATCATGAATCATAACTCTCATAGAATTGGATGATGGGAAAATTTACAGGAAAGCCCAAAATTTGATGGTAAAAACCATGGTTTCCTGTAGATTTTCCCTTAAACCAATCCAGTGAAACTCTCATCCGTGTCTTGCGACCCAAGGCGAGTGCTTCAACGCAGGGGCCACGGCGGCCGCTGCGGCCATCGAAGTTTCAGCACCAGGAGCTGCACGGCGGCTGAACATCGATGGTCCATGGCGATTGATGGGGTTGTTTCATGTGGACACCCCATTCGTGGTGAATAAAATGTGACTCGTATAG
Organism: Cladocopium goreaui; assembly: GCA_947184155.2. Classification (NCBI taxonomy): domain Eukaryota; class Dinophyceae; order Suessiales; family Symbiodiniaceae; genus Cladocopium; species Cladocopium goreaui. The sequence goes on along the minus strand of CAMXCT020000289.1, from coordinate 77,774 downwards.
TGCGAGAATGTGAGATAATGTGATATATATTACATTGGAATATCCAGAATACATATCATACATTTCAGTGAAAGGAACCAAGCAATATCTTTGAGTCTGAATATTGAAGATCTCAGGATGAATCGATTGTGGCCGTTGATGTTGCCATTCGTCGCTTCTCCGCTGCCCGAAATTTTGAGCCAAACCTTTGGGATGTAACGATCGAGCTATGACTCCGTGCCATCAGGCAGGGTGCTGTGGATGATATGGGTGTGGTATGCCGGTATGGCTTTGGCCAAAAAAACTTCTTGGATATATTCAATGATCAACACTTGATTGGTGTTTCATACACGTTTGATCCAAAGCCATATCCATGACATCCATGGCTCATTGCACATGCTTTTTGTGCCACACTCATCAGGTAAATGAGCCTCAGCCAGGCCCAAAATGAGGCGGAAGCAGTTTCAGTGTGGATTGTTTAGCTGGTAAAAGCATGTTTTCAAGCCCTTTAATTTCACTATACTTGTGAGATCTTCGAAGGTTTATATAAGGTTTAAATGCAAAATGATGGTTTGATCATCTCTCCGATGTGATCTTGGGCTCCGTCCGATTCGATGGAATCAGTGTCAGGATGTCATGAACATCATGAGGATTGAGATGGATGGAGCATGGTTTCCTTGATAGTTGTTCATACACGATCATCCCTATAGTTAGTTGGTTTATCATGATTTATCGCTAACATCATGATAGTAGGAATAACCATTTTTTATTTTTACTATAATTAGTTGAAAAGCTAATGTTCAGTGAGCCGATTATGCCGATTCCTCTGGCAATCTGCAGTCCATGTTTCCCTGTTTCCAGGTGGCTGCGTTGCACACGACCACATCCCCGCTGGACGCGGTGTCGCCCTACCATGCATTTTCAGCGGCATCACCCTGCCTCTCGCCAAGTAGCGTTTGGCTCATGGCTGATCATGGCTGATGTTGATAAATGTTCGTCAATGTTGATAGACGTTGTGCCCATCAAGAAGACTTCAAAGCGGAAGGATGTGGATGGCAATTATCTTACAGAATATATGTATAATATATATATATAATATATATATATATATTAATTCCAGATTGGAACCAGATTGGAGTTGGATGAAAACTGAAGGCTGGATGAAGTGGCTCTTTGGGATCTGCACTTCCGAGGTTTCTTGAGAAAACCCCGGAAGTGGCCTGGGCCGGAAGGATTTCCAAGCACGCTGCGATTACTGTGGGACGATCGTGCCGGGAAGCCAGGGAAAGCTCCGCCGTTCCGGAGGTTTGTCTGAAAATGGGATAGCCTCATGAAAATGCTTAGTCATGAGTCAATCAATGTCGATCAATGTCGATCAATGTCGATCAATGTCAATCAATGTCAATGACAATCATCATATGTTTCCATATTTTTCCATATATTTTTAAAGGAACATTTTGGTGGTCCATCCCCCAGTTTCGGTGGCCGAGGCCCTCTATGTTTGCTGGGAGCTTCAGGGCGACCTGGCGGTGCCAGTGCGGCTGAAGGAGGCCCCACTGCTGGAGGCCAGAATTGGTTGATCTCGATTTGAACATTTGATGATTATTCATGATTCTTCACCAGCAAGAAGAAGAAGAAGAACAAGAACAACAACAAGAACAGGAACAAGAACAAGAACAAGAAGCAGTCATACGTATATACATATAATCATTGCATGTTATTGCTCTCTCTATATATATATATATATTAATATACAATCTTAAATACATACATACATTCGCATGGTTTACTCATGTTTACTCAGATTGTCAGATTGTCATCTTCCCCTTCAGTTCCAGATCGCAGGGTGCGTTGAAGACGCTCTCCAGCGATCAGCAGAGTTTGCTCTTCGACGAGCGCGTGGAGTGCTTCCTGTGGCAGCCAGGCGGCCGGCGACCGCGGGGTCGTTCCAAGTTGGTTGGAAAATGGCAACCAAAGGGTACCAGATATGTGAAAACATGTGAAAATGTATGAAAATCTGAAGATTCAAATTGATGTTGAAAGATGCACATCTGGAATTTTTAGATGCAATTTGAAACATCAACTAAGCGAGAAGAGCAATCAAACATCCAAAACTAATATTGGGCGGACTTATACGCAATGTTCAGATGTCGTAATTCAGCAGTACAACTTCTATAAAACCAACCACTCCTTGTTGTGGTGAATAATCAAACGTACCCTGTAGATGCACCCCTGACCACATGTCATCCCCGCCCATCTGACGCAGGGAATTCGAGCGAGGAGACATACTTTGCCTTCGAGATCAACTATGGTGGCAAGGTGCTGCCTGCGGTACATGTGAGGAATTGTGGGAATGATGGAGAATGATGGAGAATGATGGATACGATCCATGGATACCATGGAATTCTAACCATCCATCAGAGCTTAGCTGTCATGACGCCATATGACGCCTGTGTGCAGTGGACCCCAGTTGGACTGTTAGGTGTTGACCAACCGAGCTCACTTTGGGGGGCGATTCGGTTTCGATTGGGACGCCTCCAATGCATTTGCTGTCGCGGACTTAGTGTTGCTGTTGGTGTTTTTCATGGTGAATGAGAGCATGCAGCATGCATTTTATCCTGATTCATGTCAACCGTTGTCAATCCACAAGATTTGCCCAACACATTGGATAATTTGGATTGTGCTGGGTCGTGAACCGCCATCTTTGATGATGTATGCGATTTATAAATATTACATATATATATATGCTATATTGGTATTGAACAATAATATCTGGTATTCATGGAATTTCTCACGGAAATCTCCTGCCATCTCCTGCCACTTCTTGGGCCGCTCTGCCAAGGTCTGGACCCAAGAGGTCTCGGTGGGTCCTGAGGGCGACTGTGCCACCAAAGCCCTCAGCTGTCGAGTGGTAACTCGGCAGCTGGCAGGGGGAAACTTCATGGCATGGAAACATCAACCTTTGATGCTTTGAATGGTCTTTCAGAGTCTTTCTTTTAATGTGCTTTATCATGTCTTATCATGTTTTATCCGTTTTCTATCGTTTTCTCAATACTTTATGATATTCCGTCAGGGCAGACAACTTGCCTTTTACGAAGTCACCTTGGTGGTGGACGTTGCACTGGAGGATCTTTTGGGATCTTTTGAGGTCATTGGAGAGTTCAGATGGGAAGCACTGGGTTTGGCATCTCGGCTGAGTTGATCTGTTGATATCTGTTGATCACCATCGACTAAAACATACTAAGACCAGTCTTCTGATACTTATGATGTCTTGTGATCAAGGATTTTTTTCATGAAATCAAGAGATGTATAAATGAAAAACATCGATTTTGACATGGATTTTGATCTATAGTTCCAGTTCATTCCAGTTCCATTCGGCCATAGATTTCCATAGATCTCCAATTGAAAATCCTTCACCATGGCTCCATGGTCTCTCCATGGCCCCCAGGACCACCGAAAGGAGATCCGCCTGGGGCTGCACCGCGCGCAGCATCCAACAGGCGACCTGTCGGAAGCGCTGGGAGCAGAGGAGGCGCAGAGGTTGCTGCAGGGGAGCCTTGGGCGTTACTTTTGGTGATCATTTTATAAGTGATGTTTATATATATGTGATATATATATATATATGATATATATATATATATGATATATATGTATATATATGTCAAAATACCATGTCGATTTTGAGACTATTGGCTGAAAATATATGGTTTAATTGACTATGATTGATGATTATTGACTATTATTTGTGGGTCTTGGATTGTTGTTATGTTATTGCCGTTGCCATCGTTGGTGGTTGAAACTCTTGGGCTAAGGATGATCTGGACCAGCTGGATTGATCCGGATGATGCTGAAGTGAATTTCCACAGAGCTGAGATGTTTGGGAGGTTGCTCTTGCAACCCTCAGGTTTCTTGGTCGAAAAGGTATGGAAAGGTATGGAAAAGTATCGACTTGTGTCAAATGACAGTTAACTTGGGAAATGAGGGATAAATAGATGACTTTGCCGTTGCTTGTTGCATTTACCATCACTTTACAGCTCCGATAGCTCGGGAGCTTCAAGCTCTGCGCATATACTGATGGTGTTATTCGTTTCTCAGCCCAAATGTAGCAAAATTCTGCGAAAAAATGGTAAGAATCCATAAAAATCCACAGAATCCATAAAAATCCACAGAATCCATAACTTCCGACATCATCGACGTCGTTCGTATTTTGGCATTGCGGCATTGCGGCATTGCCAACTTGGCCCAAGGTATCCAACAGGACGGCTCCTGTGCAGCCGCCAGGTTTTTGAGTTCGAAGGTGCCCCTTTTGCTGGGAACCAGCAGTGGATTACCCTCTGGTCATTTAACAGTTTGCCATGGAAATGTTAGAAATGTTCCATGAAACATCATGAATAAACCAATAAATCATCTACAATTTTACTATATGTGATTATATGTGGAAATTTTCGATGCCTCATAATTTTGGTGACTTACAAAAGGTTCATTTTTGAGGATTACCCAAAGTGGGATGGATGACCAAGCAGAGGAGCCAACAACCGGATCGAACCCGCCAATATGGCCAATATTGGCCAAGGGACCCAGTTCACGGATTCACTTTTGCAGTCTGAGACATACAACAGGCGCTTCGCATCTTGCGATCTCCGATCCCTCGTTTGGAGGAATGCCCTCCAGGTTTGGACACCTGCGTTTTGCAGCGGGAAATGTGACAGTTTCAAAGCTGACATGGAGCCTCAGTTGATTGAAGCAGTGATGCGTTAAATGTTTCAGGTTGCCAGTCATTCATGGGGGCCAGATCACGCATTTTCACAAGGGCCGTGCCTGGCACAGGCTCGCTACTGATCCGCGCGAAGTATGCATCACTCTGTGGCTCTGACTTTCCATTCTTCAGAAACCTGGCTGAAAGGCAGAGATTCCATTGCTCAGTTCGCTACGAAATGTGTTTGAAGGGGCACGAATTGGGCCATGTGTAGCACAGTGTGGAATTGATGGCAGAAATGCAGCAGCACCCTCTCACCAGGGATGAAACATAATGAAACTGCAACTGCAGTTTTGGGACATGATCAGTTGGTTTGGTTTTAAGAAAACCATATCATGATTATGTCCCAATCATGATAACCATATCATGGTATCCATCCCTGCACCGCCACTTGTTGCTGCACCCGTACGGGTCTCGGTTGCCGAATCCAGGAGAGAAACGCGACCCTGCAAGCTACTGGGATCGCGATGGTTTCTGCGGCCACGAGGTGCACGTTGCCAGGATGGTTGCCAAAGAATACAATCTTTGAGCCAGAGCCGATATCTGAATTATGATAAAGTTTAAAGGTTTGGCATCATATTGTACACTTAATAGTATAGAATAGTATAGATGTTTATGTCATAGAACGATTTTGCTGATGATAGTCGTGAGTGGTGATGAGTAGCATCATGCGGCTGTTGTTGAAGATCAGCTGCTACTTCTGGCAGCCATACCCTTCGAAAACACACATCAATACACATCTTTGTCCCTATACTCACACAAATGATCAGCAATTTTCCCAGAGTTGTAGGGAAGTAAAATTTGAGTAGAGTATCACATGTTATCAGAACCTCAAAATTCTTCATGTTTTCATACGCTTCCCCCAATTTCCAGCGACTTCCGTGGAGCAATGCCCCAGATATCAGGCTGTCGGCGTCGTGTTAGACTCCCGGTCTGATCGCTTCGCGATTGGCGACACGGTCCTGTCGCTGCCCTCCTCGTATTTCAAGGCGAGTCGTTCTCCGGTTTGGACGGTGAACATCAAGAAACTGATGCAAAAGGATGGAAAAGGATTTCTGATTTGGACATGAAAATATTTCTGCAAAATCACACTTGCTTCATCTTGCTTCCAGAGATTGTTGCTCATGGATGTGTATGAAATTGCATTGAATTGCGAGGTGGGTCGAGGGCATTTGTTCCTAGTCTACGTCTTGATATGCAACAGCCCTGTCAGTCCCATGTATCGAAACGTGCCGACTGGTTCGACGAGAAGGTTCACAATGTGCTGCACTTGGAGTTGATGGATCCTTTCTTGACCGGTTGTTTTTTCCAGCAAGCAATAAATGATTGTGTCCCCCAACATGGGGGTGTAAGATTGATGTAATTATGTTGAAAAACAATCATAAACCATCCATAACCATCCCCAATTTCACCATACATAGATAAATAGGTGGTATAAACCATTCCCAGTCATGGGTGGTTTATTATTGTTTTTCCCACATTACTGGAACCAGTAGATGCTTGGGGGTAAATTCCAATGGCGGCTGAGTTGGCTGAGGTCCTGTTGAAAACTTCTCCTGTGAGAGGTGCCTTTTGCGACTCTCGGATGACTCCGATCTCCGATTGGGTTACCGTTCTCCATGGTTCTCCTAATGGTGGATGAAGGCAAAGAAGGCCCAAGAAATCAGCAGATAAATCAGGGTCCATTGATACATATTGATACCATCCCAGACTGATCTCCGAATTTTGACAATCTCAGGAGATCTTCACGAGCCATGAGTTGTACACCTACAAAGTGAAGGAGAGCTCTGGAGAGCTGTGAGTCCAGCCATGAAATGTGAAATAGCTATGAAACACTATGAAATACTGGTACTGTAACTTTTTTAATGCAAGGCTACAGTGAATGGAGATGTCAGGAGTGCCAACCTCGAATGCTATTGGCGCAAGCGGTGGCAACCATTCTGCGTGCCTTGAGGACAAAATCCACCTAGGATGGAAAGATGTCAAGCATGGGGTCCTACTTTCGGCTGCCATCAAGTGGTCTACGCGATTTTGCATTGTTTGAAAGACGTCGTTAACAATGCCAAGCCTTTGGTTTAGACATGTTTAGACTAGAAGACTAAGAAGCATCTTAAAGTGATCATCATTAGATCATCAGATCATCAGATCATCAGATCATCAGATCCAATGTTTTCATATTAGTTTTTGTTCAGGAATCCCGGAATCCAGCCCCCAGATCTACCGATAGGACCGGGGTAATGCCAGGAGACTAGGCTCCGTGGTGGGCAAAACCGTGGTGGTGCAAGGGCCAGGGCTCCCCAGACTTCGGAGTGGACCGAAAAACGTCGATCCCCATGGAATTTCATTGGGATCCAACCGGTAACGATGGGAATTTTGATGAAAGATGGAAGTGATATCATATACATATACAATCATAACTATATTAACTATATATATAATCATATATATATATTAAAATTATATACTGTATGTTCTGGAGATGAAAAAGAAACCATTAGCTGAGTATGATAGGAGTGTGAAACAATCTGAAACTTTCGGGAAATCGGTGGGTTTGTTTCAAAACAGGGCCCCAAAGTCCAAGAATTGATCAATAAAATCATCCCATATTTCCACAGATTTCCCGCATTTTTCACATCATTAAAATGCTTAAAATATCGATGGCGTTTCCAGTTTGACAGCGAGGCAAGGCCAGAATGGACTCATGGCTACTCGGCTACTGTCCCAGCTTTGTGCCAGGTGCACCCGGGGTGCCATGGGGTGCGACTCATTGTCCATTTGTAAAAACCCACAGGTGCCATGGTCAAAACGGCCCCCTTCATGAATCGTCAACGATGGTTAATATTGCAGTGGACGATTAACAACCATTGTGGAAAATTGACAGCCATGTCAAGTGGTGGTTTGTGACCCCCCAAGAAATAGCTATAGCAGCTATGGTTCATACAGGTCCGCTACATGTCCCTGGATTTTGCTATGCATTTGTCCTATGTTCAACTGGAAAAACTGCCGGAAACCCTGGAAACTCCCGACAGCGCAAGCTAAGAGAAGTTAATCCAGTGGCCAACCACTATTTCACCCTGATTCTCAATCCCCATTTCAAGCAAGCCATCAAAAATATATGTCGCTGGTTATTTACCTACCTGGTTCATTGGGGAATTCTGAACTAAAAATGTCGATATTACATAAGTTGACATGAACATCGAAAATACATTCATTCAACCAGTATTAAAATGGAAAACCATGGAAACACATAGAAAAACTTAGGAAAAACAAGGAAAAAACATCAAAAACTTGGAAAAGCTTAGGAACATGTGGTATTTCACCATTGTGCACCAGTGATTCTCCAGTGCCAGGCACATCATCGCCGTGGAGCCATTGCTCTACCGCCGCACGGTGGCCGCCAGTGGCGCCTTCGGCGCCACCGCGGCGACGGCGCCGGGACAAGCGGCGCTGGAGGCAGTGAGGACGGTGGCGCCACGAGGGGCGGACGTGGTGCTGGAGATGGTGGGACATAACCAGGAGATGGGGATGGGGAAATGGGGGAAATGGGGGATTGGGGAGGTGGAAATACTTTTGGGAATTTTGAGACTTCCTTAAGTCTCCAATGATCTCCAATGAGATTTTGGGAATTGAGGAGATGGGATCTGGAAATATGTTCTTGGGGAAGTGATGGGAATTGTGACTCAAAAATATGTTGATATGTGGGAAGGGATGAGGATGGGCAGGGATAGGATGGGATGGCAAAGTACATTGGAGAAACATGAGTTTTAAGGGGTTGGATGGGGATGGGGATTGGAAGAAGATATATAACTATAAATATATAACTATAAATACTATAAATATCTTATATCTATATATATATATATTATTGTATTATATAAGATATTTATTGGAAATGCCCCCTGGTAACCATGGTAATGGAACATACCCAGATTTTTCGCTGAGGAGACCATCAACGAAGCCTTGGACTTGGTAAAGAGCGGTGGCACTGTGGTGGCCTTTGGTGTGCCTGATGATCCCGCTACACGGCTACAGCTTAGTCGTGCCAAGGGAAAAACGATGTGGACATCGGTAGAAATGGGGATGGGATAGGTCAAAAATGGTCAAAACCTATGAAATTTGAAATGAAATTATATCATATGACTGAGGGAATAAGCATCTTAATATGATAAATTTTAACTAGCCGTGACTTTGGATACCATTTGGGTACCAGGGTTTTGAGCCATAACCAAATGACATGACATGACTATAGAAGCTGTAAATGATGTTTGGAAACTGGGTTGTTTGCTGAGGATTTGGGAGCTTCCTCCACGTTCAGAGGGACTTGACAAATTGTCCGAACATGCGAAGTATTCTAGATCCCGTGAAGTTGCGTTCTTGAACCTGACAAAGGGTTCCGAATGTGAGGTACTCGTGTCTCACTGGTAGGATGTTCGTCTTCTTGATGCCTACGACAAACCAAGGTCTACCACTTTCACTTCGAGAAGTTTTTTCGGAAGAACGTGGTGTTGATGGCGTCGGTGTATCCAGATCCAGGTCCCCCACAGTGAAATCATCATGTTTCAATCACCGTTGATGGAGTGACGACATCAGTCCTGATGTTTTCCTAACGTAAAGATGTGAGACTTCTGGTGACGTCCAGATGTTCAAGTCATCTCATATAGGTCAGTTTGAAGTTGTGAACATATGAACAAACATGAAGAAACTAGTACAACATCTCTATATATACATATAATTATGTATATATATACATATCTGGTTGGTGGTTTGGAACATTTTCCATATATTGGGGATAATCATCCCAACTGGCTAATATTTTTCAGAGGGGTTGAAACCACCAACCAGATATATATATATATATATGTATATACATATATATACAATTATATACATATATATCATGAACTTTCACACTACCCCCCCCGTATCCCCCCAATCACTTTTTTAGATAATAAATAAGAAAATCGGTTTGTATCCATGAATTTATTGGTTTCTTATTAGGCTACTAATTAGAAAAATTGGGTGGATACAAACTAAAAATAATTAGTAGCGTAATAAGGATTGATTTTGGCGTTTTGTATGAATCATTATTAGCATGCTAATAATGAAAAAATGCCTTATTAGCATGCTAATATTTTTTATACATTTTTTTGTATATAAACTTATTAGGGTGCTAATAAGGAAATTTTGCCCCAAAACCGGGCTTGGATACAAAAACTTAATAGTAACCTAATAAGGATGAAAATCGAATTAATAGCATACTATTAAGTTTTTGTATGATTTGGGGATACAAATCCTTATTAGGAGACAAATAACCAAAATGGCACTTTTCTTAATGCGGACCAGATTAGGTGCCTAATAAGGAATTGGATGCAAAATCACACGTAATGGATTTTAGGCCTTAATTGCTATCTAATTTTAAGCTACTATTAGCATATTATTAGTATGCTAATAATATACATTTAAGGCTTCTATCCAAAAATGTTTTTTGTTTTCCTTATTAGCATACTAATAATATCTTATTAGTATACTAACAAGGAGCTCAGAAATGGTCAAATCCTTAAATATTTTGTAGGGGGGTACGGGGGGGGGGGTAGTGTGGAAGTTCATGAATATATATATATATATTATGTATATTCATATTTACATATATTTATATATTCATATATATATATACATATATGTGTATATTCATATATATATATATATATAGACATACATATATATATATATATGTATATACATATATTTGTATATTCATATATATATATATATTCATATATATATATACATATATATATATATACATATATATATATACATACATATATTTGTATATACATATATTTGTATATTCATATATATATATGTATATCATCTTACAGTGTTTCTCTGATCGAATTGGCCATCAACAGTTGAACCGCTTACACACTTGGCAACCCTGGCTGCAGGTGTAGATTTCCCTGAAGCAGTGGAACTGCTGGAACGAGGGCAGTTCGATACGGAAGGCGGCCTGTGGAGTCTGTGGCCCATCTTTGGCTTCTTTTTGGATGACCCCAGGCAAGAAGCAGCATAATGCGGGTAAAACAATTTCATAAACCATCCCTTAAATTTCACCAGAAATATATAGGTGGCATTTTTTTACCATTCCCATTAAATGGGAGTTTTATGTTTATGTTTTTCCCACAGAAACCAGGGTCACTTTACTGTGCAAGGCATCATCACCCACAGCTTTCCGCTGTCCGAGATTCAGAAGGCCTTCAGCACGGCAACTGAGCCTCTTGGCGCCGGTGATATTCACTTCGATCCCAGTTTTCCAAGGGGATTAATATATATATATATACACATATATGATTGTAGGATATTATAGGTTTATATATATAATATATATAATTTAATATAATATTATATTATATTATATTCCATCATATTATCATATATTATCTAATATTATATAATATTATATTATACATTATTATACTATACTACACTACACTATACTATACATACATTGGCATAAGGGGTGCTTATCCCAACTTGAGGGGTTAGCGGGTTCGATCTCAGGTATCAAGACAATGTGATCAAGGTTGCCCTGGAGCTCTAGTGATGGCCGGTAAGCCACTTGCCGTTTGCAAGCTGGCCAAAGCTTGCCGGAAAAAGCTAGCGACGATGGAAGTCGAAAAAAAAAAACAATAAGTGAGGCTGCCCACTTTGTGAGTTTGCTGAATCAACAAAACAATGCCTTGTGAGTGGTTTGTTTCGTCTTCTGTTTCAATTGTTTACACGATCTGTTGTTCATACTTGTATTGAGACGATCAAAAATGATGCAAAACCAACATGAAGTTTCTTTTGCGTTCGCCACATTGCTGTCGAGCCGTACAATTCGCAGGAGCTATGTCGATGCCTCAAGTGATCCATACTTCCAGCGTGTAGCTGGAGCTATGTCGCTGACCCCTTTTTTGTTTTTCACAACCAATTTGCCGAGTCAGATGAGTCAGCAATTTCGATCCATACCTCTATAGTCGAAGCGTAAGAAGCGTAGCAAACCAGCGGCATCCAGCGCAGAACTTAAGCACATAATCAGCCTGATTCGACTAAGGATGCCATCATCATTGGTGCTGGGGTCATCGGCAATTCCATTGCCACAGAGCTTTCCCGCAGCGGCTGGTGTGGAATCCAAGTTGGTCAAGCCATGGCCCCTAACCAGCTATAACCATGGCTGTTACTACGGCTGTTACTATGGCTGTTACTATGGTTTTATGGCTATAAGATGGCTGTTACTATGGCACTATGATAACTATGGCGGCCAAAAATGTACTTCGGGCCTTAAAATCTGCGATGTTCAAGGCCGGTCTTGACATGTCGACAAGACCTGAGGCGCACGTTGAACATCGACAAGCTCCGCGGCTCTGGGCAAGGCTCTACAGGCGGCTCTGGGACTCGGAAATCCATGCGAGATTGGCAGATCATTATAGAAGTTGCACAGATTGATGTTGATTAATGTCGATTATTGACTTGTGTATACTTGTGTTACAATTGTATATATTAGAATGTATATTCTAAATATTCGAAATGGTTCTAAATATCTCTAATTAATGTCGTTGATGACAATGCTTCAACTAGTTGACAAGAGTTGGAGATCTGGAAACTGAACCAAATTCCTCACGTTGGAATTGACGGTGGTTCACAAGAGTGTTGGCAATTGAAGAGATAACCTGAGCCATGTAGATGTTTGATCAGTTCCAGCAGTACGGCACTGCGTTCTGCGAGGCTATTCCTCCGGAATTTGCAGAATGATGTGCCACCACCCAGCGCAGCTCAAAATCTCTGAATTTCGAAGGGCGTAGGTCTGCTGAAAGGCTGAATGATGCTGATTCTTATCTGGATACAACAAGGCTGTGGCCAGAAATCTGGATAATTTCGTCCATTTTGGTGGTATTTTGGTGGTTGTCGTATTTTTTGCCACAAAAAAAAACTTTTCAACTAGGTCGGGAATCTGCCAGGTACAGCTTGCTGGACAGTGTGAAGTTTGCCTGGGCACTTCGGATGCCAGCAGCGCGGAAGGGATGGGTGTTGCTCTGACGATTTGTGTCCTCTCCCTGACTGGACATTTTGGTGGATTTCCATCCGGGGTATCAGGATGTTATGTATGTTTATGTTATTTAGGGATAGACATGGATGGACCCACAGTAAACAGCTTTGCCCATCTTGCCCAAAACAGGTGACCAAATGTTGAGGATGGGTGGCTTCCTGCCCCAACCTGAAGCCGCTGAAGCCGAAGCCACCAGGAAGGCTACGATTACTTCGAGAAGTGGGAGGAACACATTGGTGTGAAGGAGCCAAGTTGATGACAGTTGATGCTGAGGTACTGGGTCTTTGGTGGATTCCTGTAGCTTTGGAGCTTCTTCATTTAAGCTGGTTGGGTTCAAGTGAAGAACACTCGTGCGAAAAAGACACTGCCACTTTATCATGCCGAAGACCTTTCCTCTCACAGCAATCAACTACAATCATCACAATATATCACAATCAACACGGGGAAATCAAGAAGTTTGGAGTTGAGAATAGTTGGGGATGCCTTTCATTCTCAAATTTCACCTCGATAAACGCCCAATGACGACATCGCAACAACGCTTTCACACAAGGCCAAGGACCACCAGGAGTCAGTACCAGCTTCGATGTAGTGATGGCCGCGCTGCCACTGGAACCCTTGTTAGGCGCGTGGACAAATTGATGTCTGTGATGGAAATATCTGGAAATAGGGATCATCCCATATCTTCAGAGAAGCTTAAGAATAAACGATTATACTTGTTTATACATGTTTATACTGAATGACTCAATTATTAATGGCTATATGAATCCCCACCAATCCCATTATGGCTATATAACATCAATGTATGTATGTATATATATATTATGTATATTTATACATAATATCTATCCCTAGAATACATAAAGATTATATATATATAAATAATAAATCCCAATTAACCCCATGATGGTGGGATATACCTATCCCATCTCTATCCCAGGTTTGTTCGATATTTTTCGACAGGTCATGGCATTCGTCTTCCGCAGCCCTTGGGGGCGTTGAGGCTGTTCTCTTTGATCCCCAAGGCTGCCGGGGACCACCATTGGGACCATGGAAAATATGTGATGAATGAAATGGTGATGAATGGTGATGAATGGAGATTGTTTGTGTCGAGCATATTGAAGTTTCTATGAGCCATTCGGCAAAGAGTTAGCCGGCAGGTGCCTGACAATGGGACGGTGTTGATCCTCCATGGTATGGAAGAAGACTGGCTGGGAAACTCCGATGGAGGCCATTTTGGAGGTTTCAGATTTGGGTTTCAATTTTTGAGATGAAACATATAGTTGAAACATCTTCCATATAGATCCATATTGTCATCCCCCAAAAGATAGAACATGAATCAGATAGGCACATAAATCCCCGTTAAAATGGGATATAATAGCGATGAGTATGGTATGGCTGGTATGGTGAAATCCTATCTGTTTGGGATGATCCGGGAGCCAGGTCCAGGTCCAGTCCCTGGTGGTGCAACGGAGATCGCGCAGCTCTTTCGGGAAGCGGGCTTCACTGCAGTGTTCCTCTGATGATGGGAGATTTTTGGAATGTCATGTGGGAAATATATGGGAAACGTGTGGGAAATATCATGATATATATATATATGTGGGATATATGTGAGATAGAGGATATGGGGGAAACTTTCAGAGGGAAAAAAACGGGAAAAACCCTGGGGAGTTCTTCGTGGTGAGGCTGGTGGATTCCTTCTTTGATGGCCGCCGCGACCGGTTGCTGCAGGAGCACCCTATGCCATGATTTCACCGCCAGATCCACTGTTTCAAATGCTGCAGGAGGGCCTGGATCGTCGAGTCTCTGACATTTTGGCTGCCATCGTGTTCATAGAATCTCGTTCCTCGGCGAGACTTGCCTCCGGTTTTTTCCCAGCATTCTTGGAAAGTTCTTCCTGAGGTCATGATGCGTCACTCCATTTCCATTCGATTCATTCTGGCACCAAGGCAATTTTCCTTTGCCCATCCATCTCTATGGAAAATCCGAAGGTGCCTGCGTGCAATGGGCACAGCACCAGCTGGCAACTGAGTTGGCTCCATCCGCTGGGGGGGCAATCCCAATTCTCCCCATTAAAACATTCGGAGAAAGAAAGACAATATATAGTTGAAAGAGGATTTTGTTTACCATTCAAAGATATTCACGTGATAATGCGCACTTTTCTGATCTTTTTTTTGGGGGGTCCATTCTGTTTTTTTGATGCCCCAGATTGACACGGCTCAACACAGGTGATCAGGGATTCCCATCAATAGAGATATCATCTGTTTTTGACCCAAAAGGGAGCATCATCATTCACCATAATAATGGTAAGTATATAGTAACAACAACAATAATAGTAATAATAGTAACAATAATAAATAGTAACCATGATATTTTGAAAATAAGAATGGCAAGAATAATTCATGATATATTTTATAGTCAAAATAGAAGTATTGATAGATTAATACTAGACAATAATGATCAAATCTGCATGCAAATATAATACTCACACATTACAATGACACTAATCCTCACAGTAATGAAAAAATGTATCAATAATGAAAATGACACTAAGAATTATAGTAACAATAAGAGCACTATAGTCATTATATGTTATTATATGTTATTGTATAATAACTGCGATAATAAAATAACATAATATGATAACAACAAGGCCAGCACATTCGACATTTCTACCAGGTGCTTGGGCGGTGCTCCGCCTTTTAGCCGCCCCCGCTGCGCGTGGCCACCCCCTAGTAGCGCGGGAAGCGGTCTGGGCTATTGGTCGTTTGTGGGGAGGCCCAGATGTCGTGGCTTGAGGCTCAGAAATCGGAAACATCTTGGAACATTTGATAATATTTGATAGGATTATGAATTTTATGGAAAAGGAACCCAAGATTGAAATTGTGGAAAGAGGATGTGAAAAAAATACCATGTTCATTGGGTTTTGCATTTTTTCAAGGTACTGTACCTTTCTTGTCAGCTGAATCGGTGTCTCTGAGTTGCAAGACAGTTCTTCATCGTGCTTTTAAAATGAGAAAATCACCATATAATTATCAGGTAACCCCCTTACAATCCAATGGATGAGTAAGGGCTGCCGCCCTACCGCCCACCTCGGAACAAAACACCAGGAACGCGAGTTTGTTTCCTTTTAGCATATGTTTTTTTAATATTATATATGTTCCAAATCTTGGAACACAAAAAATAACCGGAAACCTGATAGTTTTGATGGGAAGACCTCGAATAAGAATATTTAACGGGCATAGTCCATAATGTCTTGGGCAAATAAATGTATATTGGCGGTACAGCAAGCAAAAACACCATTTAATCACAACTAGCCCCATTATACTCCCATGGCCCATTGTCGTATAAATAGTCCCATTTAGATTTTCTCATATCCAACCAATTTTTATGGGAACACTCCCAAGAATTTTTCGTGCCCTTTTTATGAGAACACGCTCAACAATGTTTAATATTATTTTTCTTTATGCACCTCCCTGTTGTAAGGACGCACACCCCCAATGGGGGTCGGTGGATCACCAAGGTCACACGGCATCTGCATCAAAAAAATATTATTAGCATCAAAGAAGCATTATTAGCATCAAAAAAATAAGGATCAAAAAATAATATTATTGGAGTGGAAAGGAAGGAGGAAAGGAAGGAAGGAAGGAAGGAAGGAAGGAAGGAAGGAAAATGGAAGGAAGGAAGGAAAATGGAAGGAAGGAAGGAAAATGGAAGGAAAATGGAAGGAAAATGGAAGGAAAATGGAAGGAAAATGGAAGGAAAATGGAAGGAAGGAAGCTGGAAGGAACTAAGGCTGGAAGGAACTAAGGCTGGAAGGAAGGAAAGAAGGAAGGAGGGTAGGAAGCAAGGAAAGCAGCAAATGAGCAGAAGTGGAGCACTATTTTGCAATGTTGGCCAATTCACGTGGTGACTGCGCGCAGCAGTCAAACATTTGGGAACGGATTCCCCAATAATTACAGCCAATGCGTTGCAGATCATACCTTTGAGGAAATCCTACAGCATTCCATGGAGAACTTGAAGAGGATCCGGGAGTCAAGGCCAATGGCTGAGGAGGCAGCGAAGCTACCGTCAACCCTCGCCAAAACAACAAGTTAGCCGTTGGCAGTTGCTTGTGAGTACTTGCATCGGGGCCGTGGCTTGCCTGCAATTTTTGCATTTGATTTATTTCAGGCGTGCTTGGCTTCTTGCCAGAACAAAGATTTGTCCGTAGGGTTGTGCGCTGATGAAACTGAGAAGTTCACCAGCAAGGCTCGGTGGTGGGCTTGCCCAGTTGGCGACCCCAACGCCGGCAAATCTCCTAGCTGCTCATTCATCTGCAGCGCATTTCAAAAGGTCATGCAGGAGCATAGAAACTTGTTCTACCCAGTTGATCATTTCTGCAGGGTAGGAAACAACCGAAAAATTCAGGAGAGGCTTCGTTCCTTGGAAGGTGTTCTGATTCTTTGGGGGCCCGAGGCAAAGCCTATTCTTGACCCCAACTTCCCCGTTAAAGAATCAGTGGATGTCGGCAAATACCTGGACTTCACGCGTTGGTTGGAATGCGCCAACGGAGGGAAATTTGAATGGGGAACCGGGGCTGAAGAGAAGCAAGCCAGGGGATCGAAGGACAAACAGCATCCACCCCTGCTAGAGTTCAACCCAACCAATGTCAATCTTTGCTTGCTGCAGTGGCTGCAGCAGTTTACACTGTTTCGCAAACAACTACTACTACAACAACTACTACTACCACAACTACAATTACAACTACACTACACTACACTAACTACACTGCAGCAAACTACAACTACCAACAAAACTACAAACAAAACTACAGCTACACCCACACTACATTACACAACACTACACTACACTGACTACATTGCATTACACTACAACTGCAAGTGCAGCTGCAACTGCAACTACAACTACAACAACTACAACTACCACTACATTACACTACACTCCACGTACTACACTACACTCCACTACGCTACGCTACACTACACTAATTACACTGCACTACACTACAACTACATTTACAACTACAACTACAACTACAACTACACTACACTACACATACTACACTACACTACATTACACTACACTACACTAATTTCACTGCACCACACTACAACTACAACTACAACTACATTACGCTACACTAAACTAATTACACTACATTACAGCTACAGCTCCACTACGCTGCACTACAACTACGGCTACAACTGCAACTACAACTGCAACTGCACTACACCACACTACATCCAGCAGTTGTGTTAAGGTGACCACTGCAACCATTGCAACTACTCCAAAAAACACAACTCCAACCACCTGTCGGTCCATCAGTGGATTCGCTCTGCCATCCGTGATTCACAACAACCAACCTTCCCTATAGGTGTCCTACTTTTGAAACTTCCTCCACCGCATTGTGCGGTACTACTGGTAAGAACCCTACATGAAACCTTAAAGGAACCCTAAAGAAGCTATAAATTGATACCCTCAAGTTGGAAGGTTCTAGAATGCCCCCCCCCCCTGGGTATAAACACGGAGGGTTCTAGAATGATTTTTTTTCATTGTAGAACCCCCGGTCCCGTAAGCATTGTAGAACCCTGGAAGCTTGTATAATACAGCATAATATATTTTAATATTTATAATATATTATAATAACATATGATGATGTATCTGTACGATTTAATTCGACGTCACGACGTCACCCCGAATTAACGAGGCAGAATTTTGAAATTAAGGGGATTTGTACATAAAGTGCAGAAGGTCAAATAAGATCAAATAAGGCCTTAACAACGTTACAGAGAAATACGGCTATTTAATGCTATTTCATGATATTTCAGCATTGGTCTATAATACCAACAGTTGATTTGGAAACACATTGATCTGGAATGTCCCAATTTCTCTTGTGGAGAGGAGGGAAGGGTTCTAGAATGGTTTCCTGCATGTACCAAAGTGTGATTCAACATCCGTGGCCCATGGATTCCATTTCAGAACGCATAGATGTAGCTCTATACACAGAAGGTCAAATAAGATCAAATAAGGCCTTAACAACGTTATAGAGAAATACAGCTACTTAATGCTACTTCATGATATTTCAGCATTGGTCTATAATACCAACAGTTGATTTGGAAACACATTGATCTGGAATGTCCCAATTTCTCTTGTGGAGAGGAGGCAAGGGTTCTAGAATGGTTTCCTGCATGTACCAAAGTGTGATTCAACATCCGTGGCCCATGGATTCCATTTCAGAACGCGTAGATGTAGCTCTATACACAGAAGGTCAAATAAGATCAAATAAGACCTTAACAACGTTGCAGAGAAATACAACTACTTAATGCTATTTCATGATATTTCAGCATTGGTCACAATACCAACAGTTGATTTGGAAACACATTGATCTGGAATGTCCCAATTTCTCTTGTGGAGAGGAGGGAAGGGTTCTAGAATGGTTTCCTTCAGGTACCAAGGTGTGATTCAACATCTGTGGCTCATGGATTCCATTTCAGAACGCGTAGATGTAGCTCTATACACAGAAGGCCAAATAAGATCAAATAAGGCCTTAACAACGTTGCAGAGAAATACAACTACTTAATGCTATTTCATGATATTTCAGCATTGGTCTAGAATACCAACAGTTGATTTGGAAACACATTGATCTGGAATGTCCCAATTTTTCTTGTGGAGAGGAGGGAAGGGTTCTAGAATGGTTTCTTTCATGTACCAAAGTGTGATTCAACATCCGTGGCCCATGGATTCCATTTCAGAACGCATAGATGTAGCTCTATACACAGAAAGTCAAATAAGATCAAATAAGGCCTTAACAACGTTACAGAGAAATACAGCTATTTAATGCTACTTCATGATATTTCAGCATTGGTCTATAATACCAACGGTTGATTTGGAAACACTGGTCCATTACAAGAAGTGAAGATGTTGAAGAGTTTGACGCATGAGTGCATCATCGAGTATATAAAGTTTTGGATGATTTTTAATGATTTTTTTAAGGGTGGAAGATACCATTTCAGAACCCATTTTAGAACCCAAAAACGGAATAGTGGCCAACAATTTTAGGTTCTAAGACCCCCCTTGTAGATTCCATTTTAGCACCCATATTTGGGTTCTAAAATGGTCCCCAAGGGGGTTGAAGCAACTTGAGAGGATATAAATTGCCCATACAGAAACCATAAATAAAACTGCACAGAAACTGTAAATGATACCCCAAATGACATCCCAAAGAAACTCTAAACGATATTCTGAAAAAAAAAGCGCCAAATGAAACCTGAACTGAAACCCTAGAAAAGCTCTAAATGAAACCCTAAATTGAAACCTTAAACGAAACCCTCAAGAAACCCTAAATGAAACCGTAAAGAAACTCGAAACGAAATCCTAAAGAAACTACGATGAAACCCTAAATGAAACCCTAAAGAAGCCCTAAAGAAGCCCACTTGAATGTTTAGAAATCGTGAAAAGAAATCCTGATAAGGAACCCTGGTATGAAACCCTAAGGAAAGCCTAAATGAACCCTAAACTTTTTTTAGAGTTCATCAGCAAATTCCTCCGATCGAAAGTATATTGGGCAGCACAACAGTCAGATGTCTACCAACAGAAATGTCATTCTCGGTGATCTGTTATTCATGGAGTTTTATATCATATAGCCAAATGATTCCAGACAATAGGTCTATGTAAATTGTACATGTTACTTTGGCATGATGTTTGTGCTCCAATTCGTACAAAGGTGGAAAGCAATCATACTGTGTTTCGGCTTGAAACCGGTGTGGAGGTCATGACAGACAATGTGGCCGCACCGAAGTTTTAACCACAGAAGCGGGCCAAGCAAGAGAGAGAGCAGAGCT
>CAMXCT020000289.1:9609-52109 GCA_947184155.2 Cladocopium goreaui | reverse complement strand
TGGAACATCATGATTTTGTTTTGTTACTGGAACCCATGGCGGTTTCATCGCAGAGAGACGGAATATTTTGATGGTCAGGAGGAAAGTCTACTGGCGACAATGGAGATTCTTGGAGTTTTCATTAGTTTTGTCGGAACTGGGTGCCCAGAAGTGGATGGTTTTCCGATGGGGTTCCACTGCGAATGACCATTTCATTTAAGTGGGTCCCATCCCCGTATCAACTTATGTAATTGCCGATTTTATGACAAATTTATCCCAATTTATCTTCTATTTTATTGCTTGGCCAAGTTATATCATTGCTGTGCTGTAGTCTGAAGAGTAAAATTGATGTCAAGTTCTGCAGGCACAATACAATGTCCTGCCTGCGGGTTGAGAAAACCAAGCCTCAGGCGCAGCAAAGTTTATCATGTGTTTTAACTAATTAGGTGGGTTACCCCACCAGAAAAGTGAGCAAACTGGTGTGTTAATCCCGGGTTGACATCGGTTTGTTTGGTACCCCGGGTACCCCACGTCATGGTGGTTTGTCAGGAGGAGCATCCCAAAATGGCCCTATGGTTTCATAGTTTCATCTGATTGAAAAGCTTGGTGAATTCTAATGAACCAGAGATTCATGATTTAAGTCATATACTGTACATCTACTGTACATAATCAGAGTCAGACATCATCATACTAGACATGCCACATGCCTAAAACATCCTAAAACCCAGTGGTATCTCCCCAGGTCCGTTGAGACCTCCCACCCGCCGATGCTGCTGCTGTCGAATGGCTCCGAAGGCGCGGCGCGGAGGATCGCCAGAGCTGCGGCACCGGGAGTTGAGACGGTCGAGGAGCCATGGGATGGATGGGGGGATGAAATTTATGAGAAAATTATAGGGAAAAAATGGGAATTTAATGGGAATTTATGGGTGTTTAATGGGTATTTAATGGGAATGCCATTTTCAGGATCAAAATGAGGGTTTAACATGAAAATTAACCTGATTTGACCATCTAAATTGGTGACGATTGGGGAGTTTATAGGGAAAAATTGTCATTGGATTTCATGGGGGTTCATCCATCTAATAAAATGTTTTTTGGAGTAGCATCATGAATTGACCATCTAAAACGGTGACTTTTCATGAAGAATTTTCTTGGGATATAACTGATATAACCAATAAATATTTACTGTCTGGATGATAATGAGGATTAAACTGGGATTTCACCAACCAATAATATTGAGATATATATGCTTGGGAAAAAAATATTGGAATTGATATGGAGTCTTCTCCCAATTCTGGCCATTTGTGGTAATCTATCACTGGCACTGTTAGTTGACAGAAATGATTATCAACCATAATAAATTTTGACAAACGATATTTGGAGACAAACCCCGAATAGAAATATGTTTTGGATAACGGAATATTCCCTGTTATGGGAAGTCAACCATCAAGCATGGGGACCCCATCCTCCAGGAATCGGAGGTTGGCAAGAGCACGGTCTGCCGTGTGGTGGGTCATGTCAATGAGAAGGGCAACGTGCAATGTACCTGGCTGATTTTAGCCATGGTTGAAAACCCTAGGTGTAGACATGACCATTTCGATCATGGTTTGCTGGCTCAACCACCAGGTATTCTCCGCTGCTATGCAACTTGGCGACCCTTGTGATGGCCGTGTCATAATGAGATGGAATTCCTTTCTTAAAGTGAGTATATACTTGTATCAGTTGTACAGAGTCCTGTCAGTACATGATGAAACATCAACTGAAACATTAAGTGAAAGGAAGCGTTTTTTACTTCTCCATAGTGTTTCATACTTTTCCCAGTGGATTCTGAGGCAGATGAAAGCGCCTCAACGGCTTTCAGAGATGGTGTGGAAGCATGTCTGACTTGGCTCCGTCAGTTTGCAGCTGAAATTTGGGTCGAAGCTGAGGATCAGCTCTGACAGTCCCCCTGCCAAGCAGAGGGGGCACTGCTTAGCCATCGCGACCTGAGACATGGATGCGATGTGAAATGACGTGAGAGACCAGGTGATGTCTTGGAAGATGGCAAGATATGGCAAGATATGGCAAGATATGGCAAGATATGGCAGGATATGGCAAGATGGCAAAGAACAAATACATACAAATACATTTGTATCTTTGATGGAAAAATATTGGTTGGGTACTATGAAATTGCACCTTTGTATGTATGCGTTCATGGCTCCATGGCCATGAAGTTTCACCAGCTCAGATGAGCATCCTTCAATGGGTTTTCACCGATGAAATCGTGAGGAGCCACCAGGCGGCCTGGCACGACTCCGGCGCTGCGGTGCGTTGGTGCTGCGATCACCACAGAGCCAAGTGTTTTTGGAGCGAGTGGCCATGACCTCAAATTGGGATGACTGGAGCTGATGGTTACCATATACCACCCATGATGAAGCTGGGGATGGTGGATCCTATGAACATTATTCTGCTTACACCAGGTTTGTAGATGTGGGATCCATCATCGAATCATCCCAGCCATGGTGATGAGGTTGCCAGCCACGAAGCCGTGGGTTTGCCCTTTGAGTTCTGGTCCGCGGAAGAGATCCAAAAACGGTTGGCCTTTGATCTTCAGAGTTATGGGCCACAGGCGGGGAGCTACACATTCTGCTGGATAGATGAAGAAGTTGAATATGAAAAGCCAGAGCCTGTCAGAAATTGGGATTGCAACTCATGTGCCCCTGATATGCTTGAATATTTTCCGGCTTATTGGCCATTTATCCATATTAATCAGGTTTATCCCCATTATCATGGGGTATCCCATCATATTCTGGGACTGGAGACTCGGGAAACCCCACAGATCTCGTCGACAGGTGCGCATCGATGATGATTCTTTTGGAGAAGCCACTGGACCAGCTCTGACGGGTGGCGTCCATTTTCCACTCACAGGAGAGCGTGTCAACACCGAACACCGGAACCACCACGTTTTTTGGAACGTCACACGCTTAACCGCGTTTCATGTTCTGTCCCAAAACAGGGCAAGATCATGATCCCAATTGGATATATATATATATACCTATATATATATATTTTTTTTATTTATTTATTTATTTATTTGTTTATTTTATTCATCTATTTATTTACTCATTCATCTATTTATTTATTCATCTATTTATTTATCTATTTATTTAGTTTTTAGTTATTTATTTATTTATATATCATACCCATCCATTGAAATAGCATGATATATATATGTATATATATTTGTATATAGATAGAAATATGTATATATACATCATACCCATCCATTGAAATAGATGATAGCCAACAATTTCCATATTTGGATGGATGGGTTCACTATCTTCAACCACCACTGACGTTGGTGAAGGATACGTCAGTGATCCGATGCTGGCAGCCTGCAATCTGCAAGCAGCCGCGGAGGTGGGTAGCCCATGGTTTCAAAAGCCCGGCTGGTTGGTGATTATTTTTATATGTTTTTCTTTATGTATTTATATATGTTTTGATTATATAACCATTTTTATGGGGTATAATATGGATGGATATAACAAGAAGACAATGAGGATATCATGAGGGTAGAATTGTGGTGGTATCATGAGGGTAGACGGTATAATGGGGATATAATGAGCATATTGTCAGGATATAGTGGGATATGATGGATATTTAGCCACCAGTACAATGTGTGTTTGTTGGTTGACGGTTATAGGCTGCCCTTGTATATTTTAGAGGTTATCAATCACGTTCATTTTCGATGAGCTAGGAATCCCTGTGAAACCAGCTAAGATGGCAATGAAAAACACTCATGTCTGATAGGAAATCATGTTCTGATTGCCAGTAAGATCCAGAGGTTGTATTCTAATATCTTAAAAAATCTTCTGAACAAATGGGACCCCCCAAGACCATTTGTTACCAAAAACGGATTTGTTTGATTGATGTTGTGTGTGTGTCCGACAATTCAGCACATCCTTCATGCAATACCTTCAACAAAAAATATAGTTGAAGCATGCCTAGAGTAATACACTCATCCGGCCATCCATTCTTGTTGTTTTGAACGTGTATGATCCAAATTTGACAGGTGTCTTCATGCATTTCACAGCATTCACCAAGCAATATCCGCAATTATTACACATTAAATCACATCAACCACTCTTAAACCATATTGTAACACATATACCGTAAATCCATCAGATAATCCATCCATTTCTTGGGGATCCCCAGGGTCCCCATTTTTCACAGCAGGCCACAGGCCGTGCCGAGTTCCTCTTTGGCCAAAGCGTCAGCGAGATCCTGCGGCGCAACGGAGGAGTTGGTGGTGCCGTGGAGATCGGATGGGGATATGGATCCATCAGTTATGAGTAATGGATAGCAATGGATCATCCATGTTTCTCTTTGTTAATGTATATTGTGAAGGATAACAAGCCATACTGGATAATCATAGTTATGGATGATCCAGCAGTATCAATAGTATTTTTCATGGCTCTAATGGCTATGGATTATCATCGCAACTGGGACATATACTGTAGAATGGATTATGATCATCGATATTGCTTTACTATCATGGATGGATTGTAATGGAATTATACTGGGAAGATATGCTATAGCAGTTGCGAGTTGTTATGGGTTATGTGTCATTATACTGGATGAGTTCAATGATTTCATAGAATGATACTATAATGGATTATCATCAGCAACTGGGGCATATAGAATGGATTATCATGGAATTGTTATTGGGATATAGTGGATATAACGGACTATAGATATATATTTATATGTATAGCAACAGGGATATAATATTACTGGGAAGATATCCCAATAATGCCGGGTTCTTCCAAAAGAAACAGCCATCCAGAGGAAACCACAGAGATACCTTGCTTACCCCCGCAACCCCCGTTGTGATCGGAAGCGCCGAGCATCATCAACAGAAATGGCTGTTTTTTTGAAGGCCACCAAACACAAAATTCAGAAGACAACATTGAATTGGGGGACGGGGGGACATGACCTCTGTGGTGTGGTACTTCATGGGATGGCTGTTTTTTTGAAGAACCCGGACTCAGAAAAGACACAATAGGATTGACCCATGGCTGCAGACAAACGCAAGAATGATGACGACACTGTATCAGAGAAAGCATCGGGATCAGTTTGGGCGGGCGTTTGTTTGTGGATGTGTCTGTTTGCTTGCGCGTGCGCATATGTGCCAATATGGGTTGTGCTAAGTGAAACACAGACAGCGAAAGTCTTGACACCTTTTTGACCTGATTCCGCAATGTCACGGGGTGCACTGGCTGTCGTTCTGCGTGGCAGGCGCGCCACTTTGAGAGCGTGACCCCTCTATCCTGCACACCTGCCAATGCAACGCATATGCAACACACATGCAACACACATGAAACACACATGCAACACGAGCATTTTCCCTGTAAATTCCAAGCAAAGTGGCCGCGGAGGCAAAAATCTACACTTTCCATTCTAAGACTGGAGTTGGGGCTGCAAACGTCAAATCCTTCACGTTGACTGTAAATTTACAGGTAAAAAAGCTCGTGTTGCATGTGTGCTGCATGTGTGCTGCAGCAGCTGCATGTGCGTTGCATTGGCAAATCACACCCCTGAAGTAGGGAAGCAGAAAAAATCGTGGCAGGCGCAAGAGTTGTAGGTGGCAGGGGCGAGACTTTGGAAGCTGAGCGCCTTGGATCTGCAATAAATTACATTGTGGTGGTGGCTCGTGGCATTCACCTTCGTGGGGTCGTCGCATATTGTATAGAATAAGGTTTGACATCAACCTTGGGTAAATTTCACAAGCTGATGGTTGGCCCTTAGCACCCACCTTTACTGGGCTGTCACAGATTACAGAGATTACAGAAGCGCATGCTTTGACAATGCGTAAATTTCAGAAGCTGATGTTGTCGCATGGATGTGTATGTGTGTGTGCGGTGATCTACATCCACATGCATATCAACAACAGTCAAAAAAACTCAGAACCAAAAAAACCCACCGGGTTCTTCAAGAAAGACAGCCATCCAGAGGAAACCAGAGAGATACCTTGCTTACCCCCGCAACCCCTAACTTCAATGTTGTGATCGGAAGTGCCGAGCACCATCAACATAAATGGCTGTTTTTTTGAAGGCCACCAAACACAAAATTCAGAAGACAACATTGAATTGGGGGACGGGGGGACATGACCTCTGTGGTGTGGTACTTCATGGGACGGCTGTTTTTTGAAGAACCCGGTATGTGGTGCATATCCGCAATAGGCAACAATACATTAGAAATATCATTGGTAAACGATATTATCCCAGTTGCATGTATATAAATTATATAGTTAGTGTTAGTGGGATACAATGGATTATTATCACCAGCCGTTGGGAAATGTACGTATGTAATCATGGTTTAATATGAATGTGGATTGACGACCAAGAAAATTGTTGATGGGATAATATTGGGACAATATTGGTTTATATTTATGTATGCAGCCATATAGAGAGTCATTTGATGGGAAACGGTTTTGGGGATGGTAGCATTGGATTCTTATTATCGAGAGATAGTAACCAAATGAATGTGAACTTTGCTTG
This sequence comes from Cladocopium goreaui, assembly GCA_947184155.2. Classification (NCBI taxonomy): domain Eukaryota; class Dinophyceae; order Suessiales; family Symbiodiniaceae; genus Cladocopium; species Cladocopium goreaui. The sequence goes on along the minus strand of CAMXCT020000289.1, from coordinate 45,594 downwards.
AATAGGGAAAGTGGTGATAACCCATCGGATTCGGTACCCTATTTCAGACGAATCCAGTTGCGTATGGCTCATGATGATTTAACAGGATTTGACATGGCTCATATATGTTCATATGTTTAAAGATTGCGGTTGGTTAACCCATTTTTATGTTTAACTTCAGGAAATCAATTTCAGTTGTTTGAAAAAATAGTGCTCATTCCCTAAATTAGTTGAGCTCAAGATTCTCCACTCCCGCCGAAAAAATGATAGTCGGCATATTTAATGTGTTATATATATAATCTATATATATATATAATCTATATATGTGTGAGACTAAAAAAAAAAACGACATATTTGTAGTTGCACTGGTACCCCAATTTTGTAAACACATTTGATCCCATTTATGTGTTCAATTCATCGATGAATTCCCTACCGCCAATCCTTGAACCTGAAGATGTTCCAGACGTTTGTACCAATACTTCCTCATGCCACAAGTCTGTCCTATTGGTAGGGACATTTTTTAGAACATTATATAATATATGGCCACTATATGCTAAAAATTATAACGTTCCATTTTTTATATTCCTACTATATGCTAATCTATGGCCACTTTCCAAAGATATCATCCCTGCCATGTCCCCCTACCTTGGTGCGTCCAGGTGTGCGCTTGACCTCTGGTGCGGAGCTGGAGGCCCCGGTGGTGGTGAACGTGGCAGGACCACATTCCTCGCAGATCACCGCCATGGCGCTGGACTCGGTGTCAAATGACATGACCATCTCCACCCGGGCCATGCGACAGGCGATGACCGCAACGGTTGGACACAATGGCATTTTGATATATGGAGGGTTCCACAAATGGGATTACACCAGTTGGATGGTTTATAATTTGGAAAATCCTACTGAAATATTTTGGTTTGTGTTGATATATTTTGGTATATGTTGATCCTTGATGATTCTTGGTGTCCATATGTTTCTCTCCCTAGATGTTTTGTTGTTTATGTGTTTCCCACATGTTTTATCATGTGTTTCCCCATTTGTTTTTGTTTTGCCACCTTTTTGATGGTTGTTTGAATTTGTGTCCATAGAGTTTCCCGGTTTCCATATTTTGTTCATTGTGTTCCTTTTTTCTTCCAGCAAGTAGTCCAACCGTTCAGTCTACCCAGCAAATGATTGCATGAATGGACGACTGTTGGATGACATTATTTTTATAGATGTTCATTGATTCTCCTCCATGGTTTCCCATTTCTTCTAAGAGATGTTCCATTTCTATCCATTTCTCCCATGGTTAATGGCTCCTCAGGAGATATCAGGGTTTCCTAAAACAGGGTTACCAAATCATGTTATGTTCGGATTTTCCATGAAATAAACATGTATATAAACCATCCAGCTATTGGGGTACCCCCATGGAAAACCCCCAGTCATGGCACGCAGGAGGTGGCTTATGTGTCCTCTCCACCGGAAGTCTCCTGGGACGATGGTGGGGAAGGATTGGTGTGCACCGACATGGACGCGGGGGTCTACTTCCGGCGCCCTGGGGACTTTGGGATTGTTGGGATTGGGATGTGGATGAAACAATCCTTATATATCTCTATTATCGTTATCATGGGATGAACCTGAAATATTGACAGTGTCGGATTTGTTCTAGGATGAACACGATGGAATTTTGAGAAACTCGGATGATTGTATCATTGTTTTCTGTAATATCGAGAAGTCATATCGTAGAATCTCGCGTGATGGAGTCTTACCCAGTCCTACCACTCCAGTATTTGTATGTAGTTGTAGTATCCTGCCGCATATTTGGTGTCACTATGATTTATCATAGCTATTTTTATAGATGTTTTTAGGCACATGCCTTATATCCCATATCCAACTCTCGTAAAATCGGTCTTCAAGGTAACCATCCTGTCGCTTGGCAAGGCCGGAAGTGGGCGGCAAGATCCTGGTCGGAGGTGTTGAACCCTCCTGTGACCAGGACTTCCACATCTATCCATCAGATCCCGAGGTGAGCTGAGTTCCCTTGCGGTGAAGTGGTGAAGTTCGAAGATGAATGTGTAAAGGAAACAGCGGGAGACCGTTATACTCCTTTATATCTAACATGAAAGTGTCCGATTTACTCAAAAGATCACGAAATTTGTTGGATTTGGCTGAATGTCATTTGAACATGTCCAGGTTATTTTTGGCAAGATCCCTGAAAATTGGTGACGCACAGGCGGTGTATCCGGGTGGCGAATTGGCTTCCCTCACGGACCAGTGGACCAACCAGGTCTACTTGGAGTGGACTTCCACGGAAGTTGGGGGATGGATGGGCGCTGATGGGTGATGGTTTTGCATCAGTTGAGCTCCTTTAGCTTTCATGTTTTGTGCAACAATGATTGGCATATACTGAAATACTGCAACATTCCTGGAAGCCAGATGAAGCTAGTTACAGTATATACAGTGCGAAAATTACGCATAGCCACTTTCCCAAAGAGCCGGGTTGTTCCCAGCATATTTTCCTTCCATTCCCATTTGATGGGGAACACTCCACTTCAGGTGACTCCCTATGATAGTGGCCCTTGTAGCAACCAGCTATGAAATTGGGGGCTGAACCAGCTATAACCAACTACTGGGGTGTCACCTTTGGCGTTGGATTTTACTAACCCATGACATCGACATCGACGCCAGGTGTATCGCTTGGCGCTGCGGATTCCAACGTTGCCGTTGCCGGAAGCAGGGAATGCGCAAGGCTGTGCTGCGTGCTACGATGTCACCGAGGACGAAACGAATGTCATGACAATGAGTCAACTCCAGTCATCTTGGAAAGTTCGTTCTGTATATATATATGTGTGTGTGTGCAGCAGGATATAGATATCTAGATGCGTTTTCAGCTCTTGCAAAGGCACCATCCTGGCAGGATTGGGTGCCAATCTACGATAAATCAGCACTGCCAGGCAGGGTTACTATACTCAGCTATTCCTCAACATGGAGCCGGGATGAATAAATGGGTGGTACTACCCCCAATATCCCCAATTAAACAGACTAGGGGTTCTGAATCCGAGGTTGACACTATACACTGAATATATTTGATAGCTTGTGACATAGCTACTTTCCTACATCCGTGTATGGATGACTGTAGGGTTCACCATGCTTCAGCCCAAGGTTTCTACATGGCGATCGGTACCAGTGGCAACCAGTTCAAGAATGCCGGTGTCGCCGGTCGCCTCATGAGTGAGATCATCCAGGCGTTTTGGCGTTTTGGCGCCCAACATCAATCTAGCATCAAATTGTATAGTTGTGTATGTATATATATATAATCTGTATATAATATAGAGAGAGAGAAAGAAAGAGATGTATATTTTATATACATTCAATAAGCATATCATATTTCATAGATTTTCATGGTTCATATGTCCTATGTCATATATTGGCTCAACCACATATCATATATTTCATCTCCAGGATGACTGACCCCCCATCCCATCCAGGCCAATGAGTCCGGCATCGACACGGATGCGGAGCCGCTGGAGTTCCAGCTGAAGAGGACGCCAAAGGGGATTTAGCCATGGGATGTATGGGGAAAAGTTGGATTTTATTGATAACAATTTGGTGTTTTATGGATAACAATTGGGGATTTGACCATAGGATTTATGGAGGCTCATGGATTTTCAATGAGTGTGTTCATGATATTTGTGTATTTGAGGTGACTTCACCAACCAAAATTGTGGTTTTTCATGAAGAAAAATAGAGGCTGAAGCAACAGACATGGGGATCCAGCCATCGATGTGAAGGGGATAAGGTACTAAGTAGCGGTTATATATATATACTGGTTGGTGGTTTGGAACATTCTTTATGTTTCCACATATTGGGACTGATAATCCCAACTGACTTTCATATTTTTCAGAGCGGTTGAAACCACCAACCAGTATATATATATATGGATGCTCAGATCCTCATTGCATTGAGGGGGATCTAACGGGGCTAAGTCATCCAATGATCTGCTTAAACCCCCGGATATGGGTACCCCTGGGGTCCCACCGGTTAATTATCAGATTCCCTATTTGATGACCTTTGGACCGGTATACCAGCTGTTGTGCCAGGATTCCTTGTGGCGGGAGCATCAGCAGCAGCACCTTCTCCCGGAAGCGCTCCATTTTGCAAACCAGCGGTTCAGTGTTGGGCTGAAATGGCCAGGTCCCATGGGGCAACTGGGTTGCCGGGTTGGCAACCATGTACACAGATTCGTTGAAAAGTGGCCTTACCAAAGTGTTTGGCTCTGCCGTTTTGTTACAGCCGGAAAGGTTTCAATGTAGACTGTTAGGAGCTACAAAAAGAGCAGCTAGCTGTTAGCCTTCCAGAGGTTTGGGACCAACAACTCAGGGTTGTGTGATGTGGCACGCTCTCAGCTGCAGCTTCCCCTTTCAGCACCATGTCACTGCTGCCTGGTTCAAGCCACATTGAGACGTCCAGTACAGAGGCCATAGCTGGGCAGAAATCAGGACATGCCACGTGTGAAGTCAAGGTGAGTTGAAGCGAATAACATTATGATGATGTGTGGATTCATGTGGATATTGCGGGTAATTAATGATAATTATATTTATATATGATATATATATATATATATACGTGTATGTGTGTGCGATCATATTTGGTCAACATGTAGCCTGGAGTTGCTACTGGTAGGTGGCAGCATGGATCCATCCAAGCCAACGTCCACGACAAGAGGGATGCTTCCAGGCAGATGACTTGAACAGTCGGGGGAAACGGTTGGTTTGTTGTGGGTTGTGTTGATTTGATGATGGTTGATGATTGTTGATGGGTTTTCAGTTTTCATGGTTGCTGATGGTTTGTCACGGTTGTTGATGGTTGTTGATGGGGTTTTGATGGTTGATGTGCTTCCAGAATTTCCAGTTGTTCAAATCAGAAAATCGGACGTTTTCCAGCGGCGCGTCGAGGCATCCCTCACTATATCGACCGAGTTTCCGCAGAGTGCATCTGGAAGGCCCAGCTGGTGAGTGGCTCATGGGGTGAAGGTATGATTTGATGAGTGGGGTAGCTCATGGAATGACTTGAGCCACCTTGAAATTTTACATACGCCCCGGATCTCCGTCCTGGCAGGAAACCTTAGACAAAGAAACCAGGCTCTACCAGGAGGCTTGGGACGTTGGACGGCGTGGAAAGCTGCGATCTGATGTGAGAATTGGATATGATTACTTGATTTCCAGACTTGGAATTCCCCAAATCTGCCACAGATGATTTAAAGATCACTGAAAAGAACAGAACTTGGTCGCGTCTAGGAGGGTCCATGATTTTGATCCACCATGCTTTGCGGCTCCGAGGCAAGGGATTCCAATCCAGGCCCACAGCCTTTTGTAGGAGACCCAGTATGAGATCCAAAAAATTGGCTGAGTTTAATGGAATACTCAACTATCATTCATGGGATATTACTGGGATAATGATTAACTATACGAATATTCCATTATTAATTAATGGGATAATGGAATATCAATGGGATAACCACTATAGTTGATGGTGAATAGTATACTATAGTGTTTAATATTCATACTGATTAATGTTACTGTTAATGGTATATGAATGGAATATGGATGGTATGTTGATCATGGAATATACATATATATATGTCTATATATATATATGTATGGGTGGAATAGGATTAAATGGAATATATAATGGAATAAATTGATTAAATTGATCAAATACTAGCCGCCTAATTAAAAGATAGAAAGGCGGGAAACCTGGAAATATGAAGCAAATATCATCTACAACATCCTGGAAACACTTTTCAGCATCCTTTTGGGAGTTGCTATAGTGGAAAACTGATGAATATAAATGGATAATCAAAGGAAGTTTAGAAGTCAAACTTCCGACAATATGGACAGATGGAAAAGCAGAGGTGGGAAGAGCCAGAGAGGAGAAGAGCCGAAGAGAGAAGATGAGAGAGGACTAAGAGTGAGAAGAAAGAAGAAGCAGGTGCGCGAAAAGGTAGGAAAGTCGCGAAACACTGTGTTTTACCAATGATGTGTGGCTCCGGAGGTTCGAGAAGTAGGCTCAATAAAGCGGCTGGTGCGGAGCCATGCGGTCAGATGAGAGATGACAAGTTGCACGCCGTTTATGAAGCACATTTCCAAGCCAAAATGCACAAAGCACACCAACGTCGGACGACTTTTGGACGTTGAGATGTCGAAAAAGTGCACGCCGTTGTGGCGCGAAGCACCTTTCCAAGTCAAAATGTACAAAACACACCATTCCCGGACCACGTTTGGAAGTTGAGATGTCGAAAAAGTGCACGCCGTTGTGGCGCGAAGCACGTTTCCAAGTCAAAATGTATAAAACACACCAGGTTTGGACCCACTTTTGGAAGTTGAGATGTCGAAATAGTGCACGCCGTTGTGGCGCGAAGCACATTTCGAAGTCAAAAGTGGAAAAACTGAAGGGTTTGGAGCACTTTTGGACGTTCAGATGTCGTTTTGCGTGGCAGGCACAAGAGATTCTGCACCTTGCCATAAGTGAGCAAAACATGAGGGTTCTGTGGCAGTTTCAACTACAACCATCACTACCTTCCACTACACTACAACTACCACTACCGCCACAGCTACACTACACTAATTACATTACACTACACTACAACACTACACTACACTACACTAACTACAACTAAAACTACAACTACAACTACACTACATTAAGCTACACTACGCTACACTAATTACACTACAACTATATCTACAACTGCAACTACAACTACATTACGCTACACTACATTAATTACATTACACTACACTGATTACATTACGCTACACTACACTAACACTACACTACTCCACACTACACTACGCTACGCTACGCTACATTAACTAAAACTACAACGACAACTACAACTACAACTACCACTACATTACACTACACTACACTACAATCCGCTACACCACACTACACAAAACTACACTACACTAGACTAGACTAGACTAAACCACAGCACGCAACACTACAGCACACTACACTACACTATATTACATTGCACTACACTCAATACACCACACCACAACTACAACTGCAACTGCGCCGCACTAATTACACTACAACTACAATTCCACTACACTATAACTACAACTACAGCTGCACTTCACTACACTACATCCACCAGTTGTGGGTGAGGTGACCACTGCAACTATTGCAGCCACTCCAAAAAACACAGCGCCAACCACCTTTCGGTCGATCAGTGGATTCGCTCTGCCGTCCATGCATCACAACAACTCGCCTCTCCTATAGTGTCCTATCTTTGAAAACTTCCGCCACCGCCATGTGCGGTACTACTGGTAATGCTGGCTTAATAGTCAAACATAGGATATACTATGTGCATATCATGGGAATATCATTGTATTTCACCATCAACTATAGGGATTGACCCTTGATGTCAGCAAACGTGGCTAGCTGGAAAATCCTGTATAGATTGGGAATCTAATAAGAAGATCATCTATAAATGGAGATTTCTAGCAAGCCGCGTTTGAATACTGGAAGGTAACCGTTCTAAAATTGGGATCTATCCCCAACTATCAAACCACATAATCAACCAGAGGTTTCCAAGGCATCTCGTTAGGATATGAACCGCATGAATCAGATCAAGACATTGTGATGGAAAAATATAATTAGCATATTGTAATATCACACTGTATCACATTGTTTTGATGATAAGCATGTTCGCAGGATATCCAACCATGGCTTATTGAGCCATAGCCGTATTCTGATTAATTATACGTATATATATATACATCATAATCATAGAATCGGCGATATACAAGTAGAGCCCGGGACTTGACACCCTTCTTTCCTGACAATGTTGTTCTGATGTCATCACTCTTTATTGACACCGATGTCTTTTCAGCCGGGTTCCGTTGGCGTCTCTTTCCCTTGGCATCCCTATCTTTTGGCATATCTTTTTCTTGAGACCTTCTCTTGACATTTTCTCTTGACACATTTTTTCTTGTATTCTTTTGTTTTCACATGTTTTTTCTTTGGGGCTTCTTTCTGTTGAAACTGCTTTCCCTTGAGGGACCTTCTGTCTTGACATCTCCTTTGTCTTGAGGTGATTTTTCATTCTCATGTCTTTCTCGGCATCTTTTTCTCCTGGCATCCATTTTTCAAAGTACTTCCCAATACTACAAAGTCCCAATACTACTTTGTAGCACAAAGCTGCACCAAACACTCTCCAGCACTACTTTGCACTACAAAGCTTGCACAAAGCACTTCCCAGTAATACTTTGTACGGCAAAGCTTGCGCAAAGCAGTAATGCAAACTGCAAGCCTGGATCACCAAAAACAATGTCACAGCGCACTCAATCATCTCATTGACCTTCTTCATAATCAACTTTAGCATGGAGGATGCGTCCAAGGACATCTGCGCACATCCCCGCGCAAAGCCGCACCTGACACACACAAACTAGGTTCCCCACATCGACGCCGCGAGGCACTTTGCGCGAGAAAACATAGGGCTTCGTTCGGTTCCATCCTCACCAGCTTCACCATGCCAAAGCAATTCGACTGTGATGTGGTGATGTGGTGATGTAGCCATGAGGTGATGAGTTGATGTGGTGATTGCGGTGATGCTGTGATGTGGCGATGTGGTGATGTGATGATGTTGTGTGGTGATTGGGGGTCATATTTTCCGTAAAACGGAAGTATAGACTTCTAAAACTTCTTTGTTAATATCATATAGGCGATACATGCTGGCTGCTGCTATATCATGATGAAATAAATACCCCCTGGTGATTTAACAGTTCGCGAACTGGAAAAACGCAACGTTTTGATAGGTTAATCATCAAACCAGCCATAGTTCATTGCTTTAAATTCGCAAATTACTCCACGTCACCAGAGGGTAGCATAAAAAACTACCACAAAGCATATATATATAGTTTTATACCTAATCTATCTATCTATCTAGCTATCTATCTATCTACCTATCTACCTATCTACCTATCTACCTATCTACCTATCTACCTATCTCCCTATCTACCCTATCTACCCTATCTACCCTATCTACCCTATCTACCCTATCTACCGTATCTACCCTATCTACCTATCTGCCTACCTACCTACCTATCCATCCATCTATCTATCTTTCTATCTTTCTATCTATCTATCTATCTATCTATCTATCTAATCTATCTATCTATCTATCTATCTATCTATCTATCTATCTATCTATCTATCTATCTATCTATCTATCTATCTATATCTCTCTCTCTCTCCCACATACTACCCTCCTGTAAACGTTTACGTAGATGTAGAAATTCTACGATTTGTACATCATTCCCGTTCCGAAACCATGTTTTTTCCACATCTATCTTAGTTTACACGAGGGGTATTGAATATGTGATTAGTTGATATTAGTTGTAATTATATATATACACCACAATTTGTATTTATACCATATTATGTATTATATATGTATTATATATGTATATGTATGTATGTACCCGTTAAATCCCCTTAACTAAAAGCACCATCGGTTGGAATTCCCATCGCACCAAGGTCATGAACCTGGCAAATGCCCAGAGGTTAGGGGATTTCTGCGTCTGGCGGCCGAGGGGGCCGCTTTCGGATGGATTAGATAGATGAATCAATGGAATAATATTGGGAATTTCATCATTCCACTTGGACTTTCATATTTTTCGGGTATATAGGTATACCACCAACCAGCCTTTTATAAGCCAGTTAATGTGACAATACGATTCTATTGCCAAATTTCGTGGACTCAGAGGGGCGCATGGTTGGTTTTTTCACTGGGCGCCTAGAATTGCACTTACGTCGTCGCTTCAATTTTGTCTCAATAAGGATGTGTTTAGGAAAAAAAAAGGAAAAAAAACGGAAAAAAAAAACGACAGAAGGTTTTGGGGATTGTGTGCCTGGCTTGGATCTGTGTGAGCCTGAGGGCCAGAAGCAGAAGGTCATATTGCATACGTAGAATCAACATAGAAGTTGCAGTTCGTGCTGAAAATAGTTGAAAATGACCTGAAGTTGCATCATTTTTGTTGATGTTTGCAAAGAATTCTGGACCTTGGGCCAGATTTTTGTCGGAATCGGAGGGCCACACACAACAGGAAATTGACCATAAAAAACGAGTTCTTGCATACGTAGAAATTGTTGTTTGACTGTGAAATTGTCGCAATTTCACTGAAACTGTTAGTTTTTGTTTTGTGGACATGTTTTGGTGGGACAGGCTGCCACAGGCTGGACATTGAGTGAAGTTAATCACAGTGACCCGACTCGACATTTCAATAGTTTGTAGGGTTGGGTCAGTAACCATCATTAACCATCATAAACAAATGGATTCATTAACAATTATTAACCAAAGGTAACCATCATTAACCATCATTAACAAATGGATTCTGGAATTTTAAGCGTCATTAACCAAAGGTAAACTCGTCGTTGTCAGTTTTGGAATCCCTGATTTTTCAACCACTGAGGCCTTGCAGCATCGTGACTTGGTGGTTTCAGATGGGCTAGTCGTCATTTGGGGTACCAATGACCAAATATTCCCAATGGATCCACATGTTTTCTCTCAAAATCAGTGACTGTTCGATCTATTGGACCCAGAAAATTGCTTAATGTTTCGTATTAATCACTATTAATCGCTAGTTATCGTTAATTGTCCTTTTGAAGGGGTGGTAGATATTGTTGTTTTGGCCCTTCCCCATGGGCACGCCAAGACTCCGAGATGGCATTGGTGCAACCCTTCGTGACCGGCCTGAGGTCATAGTCGGTTAGAAATCATCGCTCCCAAGGTGGGTCAGAGCGGTTTAGGATACTATGAAATTATGAAATATTAGTATTTGTTAGTACCTATTGGTATATATCAGTGATTAGTAATAGCATTAGCTATTAGTTATTTGCTATGTGTGTCTATGAGGGGTTTTGTAGAGCATATTACAAATTATATTAGATATATAATGATATACATATATATATACACATATTATTCATTTATTTTCATATCATTCATCATATTATATGTTGATATATATATATATATACAAATATGTGTGTATATATACTATATTTCATAATGTATTTCATATTGTATTATATATACATGTGTTTTGATAAAACATGAACTTAACATTAAATTAACCAGATTCGGCGATGGGCATACCCCTAGTATTACTCCTGGTTGACTTACCAACAAGAGATCTTGTTTGGATGACGACTTCATGGACAGGTGGAGAAAAACACGCCACAGGCGATCATGTGAGCGGCCCAGAATCTAAAACCACAATGCCTTGGTGCATCTGAAATTGTGGTGTGAAATTGTTGGCTGAATGTTGATTTATCACTTGGTTAGCTCTGAGGGATACAACATGGCGCAACTATTGTTAATTGGTTTATAAACCAACTTGTAACTTGTCCTGTTGAATGTGTCCATCTTACTATTTTGAAGCTGACCCAAAGTTGACTTCGAAACAAAAGTGTGGGTTGAAACTTTACTGTGATTGTGGTCCCAAGGTCGGCTGAAGGCGATAAGAACAGTTTCGATTACAACGCTTTGATGCACACTCTCAAGGCCTGCCATTGTGCGCTTGCGCGGTTGCTGCGTTGGGGATAGTGAGACGTTTAGGGTGTTGGGTGTCAATTTCACCATGAATTCTTCACATTGATGATGTTTTTTCTCTTACTCTCAGTTGGGAGGCCAGAGACATCTACACTTATCTACACTTAATTGATCTTATACTGATCTTATTTGTAGGATTTTGTAGGTCATTTACAGCAGTTGCATGAAGTTTTCGTTTTATTTCCAGCTGTGCCATCGCTGCAGAAACCTCCGGAGAAGTGGGACATCCCCTGCACCAGGGCTCAGGACGAATGCGGGTAGAAACCCATGGTGGATGTAGGAGATTGAAAACACGTGTTTGGGACCATAGAATGGGGGTGTGTAAAGATTAGGGGGATGAATGGGATGATTTTATAATATCTTGTTTTTTCTGATAATTCAGCAGCCTTGGAACCAGATTCCTGATGATTCCTGATATGATTCAAAGATATTTGGGTTTGAGTGAAACTTGGGTACCCCTAAATCCATTGGTTAGTCAGTTAGTCATCATTGTTCAATCCTACAATTGCCAATTGAGGGACGCAGTCCTGTCATTCTTCAATTTCATGACCTGGAAGGGGCACCATGAGTTTAAGCCACCAAAGGCCTCATGATGTCGCAGGAAATCGGCTGGTTGATTGCCACTGGAAGCAGTTTTTCCCTCAGTGATCTCAGTGCGACTGTGGGAACTGAATGGAACTGACACAACTCCAATGGAGTGTCGCAAGCTAAAGCCATGTTCTTCCAACCTTCTACATCCACGAAAGACACGGCAAAGTGACACGTTTGGCATAGTCTGGCTATGTTTGGCTGCCTTGGACACTGGCGACTCCGAAGAAAAGGGTCGGTTGCTTCAGGTGCTAGGGCTGTAGAGCAAGCCAAGTTGCGGAAACGGTCGGGTGCTTGGCAAAATGCCTTGGAGCATGGAAAAACATGGGAAAAACATGGGAAAAACCGTTGAGAATGGCTGGGGAGTTTCCCATGGATCAATGGTCGGATCATGGTCGGGTCATGGCAGGTATCCGGAGGCCGAAGCCCTGGGACTCTGCAAGCCGTGCGTGTCCCCAGAGCTGTGATACTTCGAAGTACTTGAAAGGACAACATCCAACAGCAGTTAGACATAATATAGAAATGATATATATATATATAATACATGGGTGTCCTATGGTGTCCTTATAGAATCTACTTAATTTTTACACAAGTCTTTATTAGAAATAATTTATCACTCAGACTCTTTACGACGTTGCAAGGCCGAAAAGCCGGTCCATGCCGAGCCGGGCTCCACAGTGCCATGGAAACAAGATCCAAACAGCTGGAGTACATGTCAGGCTTCATGTCAGTTATATGATGAAACTACTGTAATTATATGATAATTATATGATATAGTATATACAATGACATATATATATATATATATGTTATATGTGCATATATGGATACAGACATGGGTATAGATATATAATATAGATATATTTATGTATGTGCAGTGCATGTCCTTGTTTGTTTTCGATGTAGAGGTACCAAAGTACCTCCATGGTATCATGATAGGTGTACCTCCATGGTATCAAGGCTTAGCAGCGGATCGGAGCCTGCCACGGGCACCACCTGATCACCGTCTCAAGCAGCTGAATAACAATAGGCTCGGGATCTGGCACCGCGCAGTTGCCGTTTTAAGGTACCCAAAAAATATGGCTATGGATCAATACCTATTAATACCACATACATTTACCAGCTATTTTGGGGTTCACTAGGTACCAGGGTTTTGACCCATCCCCATATCAAAAAATCCCCCGGCCTATTTCCCCAAAAAAAAGCTCGGATGTCGACATCCAGAAACCTGGTCCGGCCCACCATACTTCTGGAATTCACAGGGGGATCCCAAAAAATGCCATGGAGAAACCTTGAGAAGTTCGGGGATTTCTGTGGATGGTTCCAGAGCTTTGGTGCGCAGCTGATGTTGAATTCTTTGTTGGACATAGGGTGGGGCGGTAGTATTGACTGCGAAGGTCAGACACTGTACTTGCAAACGTGTTGGAGTTCAAGAAATGGAGACGGATTAAAATGATGAATCTCCCAAAAAGGATGCGCTAATTGACCAAATTTGATCAATGTTTGTGTGTCCGTTGGGACGCCTTTGATTTTGTCCCATTCCCAAACTCGTTCCTGCCAGGTTCTACAGGCCCAAGACGTGACTCAGTTGATTAGTTGATCATCAAGGCTGACTCCACTCCGCTGCATTGCTACGCCATGAGGTTCTGCGACATCACGCTCTATGCAGACAACTACATGTCAACGATGCACTGTGATCCGTGCCTCAGCAAAATGGTGGAGGCGTGTTCTCAAAAAGTTCTGTGGGACTGAACATCCCATCATTAGCGTCATTTAGAATCTATTATTATTGTCTATTAATTGTCGTTTACATACACCCTCTTATGGGGCATGGTTGAAGGTCATGCGTATCAAAGTGCCCAGGCAACTGTCATATTTTGTTTCGAGGGGTGGCAACCAAAAACCGATTCGCAAGACGCTCGAACAAGGTTTAGCAAAGCTGGAAACAGTCGATGAGCGCCAAATTGTCTCACAACCCACAATGGCCAAAGGCCATTCACCCCTGAGCGCCATCGTGCAAAGTGGCTGGGAGTGGGAGTGGATTTACAAGATGTGGGCATCATGAATGCCACCATTGAGCTGTTTTTTTTTGCCCCACTTTGCCAAGTCGATTATTGCCGGGCAAAACCTGTAGAGAAAGTAGAGAAAAGGAAAGTCTGCAGGTATAAATATATATACTGTAATATATATATATATATGTACATATATGATTATGTGTGCGCGTGTTTCCAAAATGAGGGAGGGCTTCCAAAATCGCCCATGTCCCCATTTCATGGCCTAAATGAAGGGAAACGTGGAAAATAAATAAAAATAAACAACAAACCAACCAAGAGTATACCATAGTATTCCCAATATGGTGCGTATAATCTATCCAATACAATATTGATGGTGTATTAAATCTGGGTAAATTATATAATGACCTCACTGCGACCTCACTGGAATCATGGTTAGTAAGGGAAATGATCCCCAAATGGCCTTAATTGAGGTTTGTGAAATATTATAATTTACCCAGATTAAATATAGATTGTAGCTATTGTATAAACAGTTGTAACCAACCAGTCATCTATCCATTGATGGGACAACCAACCAGTGATCTACCGCAGCTTTGCCCGGCGCCACCGAGCTGTGCCGTCCGGCTTCACCAGCTCCGGCGCTCGGGGTCGGAGCCTTGGAAGGATGAGTAGATCTCACCAGTGGCGTTGTTGAAGTTCTGTTCACATAGAAACCGGATGAAACCGGCATCACATGGCAGTGTGTCAAAACCCTGGTACCTAGTGAACCCCAAAATAGCTGGTAAATGGATGTTCATCCCCCTAAAAATGGTATTAATAGGTATTGATCCATACCCACATCCATAGATATCCATAGGCACCGAAGGTTTGGTGGTTGCAGCAAGGTACGTTGGGCCACATCCATGATTTATCCGCCGTATCAGAGGCGGGGCCTTGCTGGAAGTGACTCAGTGGCTGGTGGTTTCAATGCTATAAGTTCCCCATCTAGTTTCAAAACAGCCTGCCGATGTTCCGGATTTTTTTAAGGGGAAAGGTATCATATATATATATTAACACAATTTAATAATATTTAATATATATATATAATTAGTATATATTGTAGTATATTGTTGGTTGATGTTAGTTTCATAGCCCATTACTCATGACATTCCCCTTATATCCCCATTGTATCTGGAGCTCAGATCGCCGGAGCGGCGAAGGGTGGCCGGAGCGGGAGCGCCCAGCCGTTTTTTCCGACAGGGGGCGACAGGCGGCTATACGTGGCTGAAGGATTGAGGATTCTTGTAAAGGATTGGGGATGTTTCATGATTTTTGATGATTTTTGTATATCGCAATCTATTAAAATTATGAAATATTTAATGGGAATGCCCATTTTTAGCAACCAGCATAGTTGGTACAGTTGATGGGTTGATGTGTTTTCTGTACATGACTGTTTCATACCTTGCTGAAGTTGAACTTTTTGCATGTCAATGGACTCAGTGAATCTGCGAATCGCAGGTTGGCTCAAGTTTCAATTATTGTGATAGAGAGCAGCACAAAGTACGCAGAAACACAGGTGTTGGTCGATGGTTTCCATGTGTTGACACAGAAGCATCGACCAACAACTGCAGTGCGCAAGGCACAGTCAGTAGCTCCACACAAGAAACAGCCACATAGATCGTTCATGATTCGGAAAACAACACTGGGCTATTTGATATATTTTGATATAGCAAAATTAGAACACGAAAATCACAACCAGCTAATCCCACTGGGTGGAACTACGTGGAACTGGTGACTGGAGGCATTCCGAAAAAAAAAACAAGGCGTTACCGATGGCTCGTCTCCGTCGACCAAGGATCGCAGCAACTTGGTGACGGGTGCATTGTATGATTTTTCTGTCTGGATGAGTGGTGCTTCTACAAGTGCTTTACTTGTGCATTCATGTATGGATTCATGTGGTCATCTTGCTTTTTGAGTGATTGATGTTTGCCGCTTTGTTTCTGTATCTATTCATTCATCTAGTTGTTTGTGGATTGTAGATGTTTTGTGCCTGTGCGTTAGGGACCAGTCTGTCTAGTGCCCAAGACTATACTGATTCTGCTCGGGGTCAAAGTCACTTGCTTTCTGCAAGGCTGGATCCTCCCGAGCCAATTTGAGAATCGATTCTTCAGAGGTCTTTGGCATCGGCCAAGGTTTTCTTGATGTCCTTCCAATATCTTCCAATGTCAAAGGGCATGAAGAGTTCTAGCCCACTCCATCCACCGCCCAGTGGAAGTCGCGAAGCTCGATTCCCAGGTCTTCACATCAGTGGGAGATCTTTGGGAATCTGCCTTCGACAGGCCGGTGGTTTCTGTTTCAACCATCACCATTCAGTTGGTCTAAGCAATGACTCAACAGTTCAAGTTCATGTTCAAGTAATGGCCTTCATATCTGTATAACTACATACAGATAGGTATAATATTGTATAATATCTTATAATTGATATGGGGTATAGTTGATATGGTATACATACACATGGGATATGGCTATGGTATAATTGAAAATATGGGTCAATTACATTACGTTAAATTACTACATACTGTTATGACTGGGGACTGGGTAGCCTCATGACCTCCAGGCCGCTCAGGCACAGGATGCCCAACTGGTCCTTCGGCGTGGCATCCGTGACGTTGTTGGAATTTGACAAAATACTGGTAACTTTGGAAAAATAAACATAGAAACATAGCGTAACATAGCTATGAAAGGTGATTTACTTGTTGAACTATACCTTATGTTGCCGGATTGTGCACGCATATGTATTTAGAATTATTTAGATCTATCATACATGGATATCATGACTGGTTTCGAATCTGTTTTGCAAAGGCAGGTGAGTTCTGTTCAAGACTTCTAGCACCGCGAAAGTGGGTGAAAATCAATTGTCGGCCATCTTTCACCCAACCTCAAGGGAGATGTTGAGATTCCAGAAACACCCACAGGGAGCATAGAAAAATAAGAATGGAACATCCCAGGAATATCTTCCCCCTATGGGATTAATTAGTATTTTTGGGGGGACAAGGATGGACAAGGTATATCTCCAGGATGATTTCCACGGTTAGCATCTCCTGGAGGTTAGCATCTGGGAAAACCATAAGAATGAGATGTTTTGAAGGTCTATTCCAACATAAAGTGAGATAAACCAGAAGATATAATTCCATACAATCAGTTGCCCTAAGGGAAACCAACGACTCGTCGGAACAACCATGGTTCGCTGGAAAATGATCAAGAAATGCGACAAGCTGATCCTCCAAGTAGATCCATGGAAAATCGATCGAAGTCTCCATTTGTTTCACCCGATTTTTTTCGTGTTTTCAGGTCACCTACAACTTCAACGCCTTGTCGGTGCCCGAAGAACTGCGGCAACGCCATGTGTCGTCGCTGGCAAAGGAGCTGCAGGTGGCAGAGAAGCTTCAGGTGCAGGGGCATATCAGTGGCAAAGTAATGGGGATACAATGGGATTCTACATGATGGTATAGCCATAATACCCAATATACCATCCAAATCGGGTGATATTATGAGATATAATTGGATGCCATGAATGATCTATGGGATATTATGGGATTTTTTGCGTGTAATAATGGATATTAACCAACAAACATAAGGATTTGACCATCAAAAATGTGGATTTTTAATGGGATATAATTCGAACCCGTGAAGACTATTAACAATCAGGAAATCTTGCTAATTAGTTGTATTTACTGATGATTGATATTACGATCACCCCAACTAACACAGACTCCAAATAGGGGATTGGAAGATTAGCTTCCTTAAAAAAGTGACTATTTTCGGGATCTATGTTAATTTACTGAATATGAATCACTGTCATTAGTTTACCACCTACTAATACATGTTTAATATTAATGATGGTTAAGCATGGCTAACGCGGACAATTGTATGCCACCTATTTGTAGTGTGGATATTAGATGTCAACAATTGTCATCACCTGAATATGTGACCAATATTAACCGAATAATGGTGTTTGTTTTAATACTATACAACCTTATTTGATATTATCTGATAGTATCTAACGTTCCCGCATATTACCAAGTATTATCTTATCCTTTATATTCCTTTACACGGTGTGTAAATAGTGGAATAATTGTAATATTACGGTCAAACCCCTCAGTTTGCCCGCGCCGACGCCGACGACATGTCCGAACATCAAAGAACACTGTGTTTTGTGGGACAAAATGCACATGTCCATGATCATGGCTTTCATGTTGCAACGCACAGCTTAGCTACCTGTGCGTTCAATGTTACAACAACAACATCATCATCAACATCATGAACGACATCATCATCATCATCATCATCATCAAACCCTTATTGAAGATCTTCAATGAATGTAGAAGTTTAACGGTGGCGGAAAATTAAACCCTTATTGAAAATATTCAATGAATGTAGAAGTTTGAAGGGGGTGGGAGAATTAAACCCTTATCGAAGATCTCCAATGAATGTAGAAGTTTAACGGGGGTTGGAGAATTAAATCCTTATTGAAGATCTTCAATGAATGTAGAAGTTTAACGGGGGTGCGAAAATTAAACTCTTATTGAAGATCTTCAATGAATGTAGAAGTTTGAAGGGTGTGGGAGAATTAAAACCTTATTGAAGATCTTCAATGAATGTAGAAGTTTAACGGGGGTGGGAATTTATATTCCTAATACCCTTGTTGATCTCGCAATTGAATGTAAAGTTTAACGGGGGTCGGAATTTATATTCCTTCAAATCCCTAAGAAGTTGTGTCGGCGAACTGGGGGGTTTGCGCGTAATATTACCAATAGTGCTAACACCAAACAGATAACAATAGGTTGTAAATGACAACAGTTATAATCATGATTGCAATTATATATTCACAATTACGTACATAGGAATTTGTACCCATCTGGTTTGAATGGTCGTTCTTAGCAGATAAAGATATGGGGATAAGGCCAGTGGACCGCGGAGAGTAACCAGGTGTGTATATGGACCGCTTGGGGGTCCCAATGTTGGCCAACATCCACATCGTAAGTTGGATCATGTGGGATGGGGCCGGACTTTTACCAACAAAATGCGATTCTAAGAGAATGGGGCCGGGGACATGATTAAAATCCGTTGGTTCTGATATATTCTGAATTATTCTGATAGTTTGCAGTATCGATGACCCTTGAAAAACTGTGCTCATGTTGAAGTCATGTTGAAGTCGCCATGCTTTTTTCAGCTTCAAAGAACCCAGAGAAATCTCGATGAATTCTTCTGGCAGCATCTCTGCCAGGTTTCCCCAGAGAGTCTCGACGAGTACCAGGGGATATGTCTGAAGAGTATGCCAGGTAATCCATACCATGGCCCAGCCCATCTGCTGGACGTTTTGCAGTCAGAGCCTTACAACATGACCAGCACAGGACAAAAGAGAGGACGTTTCTGTGTCGATGCAAATCCAAGGTTTCTCACCACCTTGCTGCAAGAGACAGGCCTTGCCACTTGGCATCACTTGGCGCTTAGCGGCTGGTGGGGATTGGCTAATGATATGGTATAGCAACATAGAGCAAGATGGGGGACTAAGTGGTTATCAAGTTGCCAACATGGGAACTTGTAGTTTGAACAGATTATGAAGTAGCCAAATTGGCGATTGAAGTGAGTAACATAGTAATACATATTATGTATGTATATATATATATATATTCCTTTCCCCTAATAACATTAAAAACTCCATAGGAACCCTGGTTTAGTGCCCTCATTCCGGGGTCCCCCTGTCGTTTTTTCGGATGGGCTTGTCATCTCGTCATGCCAAGGATCAGACACTTTCACCTCTTCAGTCTTCCGCTCTAGTGCTTGCAGCCGCAGCGCATGTGTCTCGGCCATGATTTCACCACATGTTGCAGTGGATGCACCGTTTAAAAAGGTGATGTTTTTTGTACCGAAAAACCATGACTTGGCGAAAGGTCCAATGGCCAAGTTTCCAATGATATCTGAGGATGTGGACCACACTGGTACCTCCAATCCCTATCTTGTGAAAGTCAGCCACGAATATGTGGAGGACCCCTGGACGACCAGCCACGGCCAAGTTGTTGTGCGCGAGGTCGACAGGGTGGCCAGCCATGAAAGGCGTTCAACCGTTCATGTCTTCATCAAGCGCAAGATCATGCTCTATATAACATATGTATACTGTATACATATTTCTATATTCTATATTCTATGTGTATTCTCTACATATATATATATACATTTATATATACATATATATATATGTATATGTACGATGATCAACTCATCTGTCTGGACCGCGAAAAGAGGACTCGGCCGATGGCATTGGACCCATGGAAAGTCACAGCGCCTCCAAGGCCCTGGAACTTATCCAGGCGCCTTTTTTCGATGGGAAAACATATGGAGAAAATTAGTGTCGATTCATCAGGAGAAGACACAGGATTTGAACAGGACAATATTCATTGGATTGGTTGAAGGGAAAATTATCTAGAGGAAATTATAGGTTTTTACCATGAAATATGGGGCTTTCCGGTTTCAATTATCCCCTAAAGCAATCCAATGTCATATGGAAACATGATGGAAAAATGATGGAAACATGATGGAAACATGATGGAAACATGTGGATTTCATCGGGGGATTTTGTGAATTTGTGAATTTCACTCATAGTCCCAGTCGGTCCCAGTCCCTTGGGGTCCCATCATTGGGTGAATCCGCCAGGAGATCATGGGGTGCAAGGACAGCAGGCTGTTGCAGATGGTGGAGAAAGCGATTCACGGCACCGACCTGTCGCAGTAGCTGGGAGCAAAGGGGCCATGGATGGGGCAAAGGGGCCATGGCCATCATATGGAGCTGTGAAAAATCCATCCCAAATCATCCAAAATTGTAGCAGTTTACTCTTGAAACCTATTGAAACCTATTGAAACCTATTGAAACCTATTGAAACCCTTTGTGGATCCACTTTATGATGCCCCGTATCGGCCTGGGGATTGGGTTTTTTTCGCGGTGTGATTCGTGTCGGAAAACTCTCCAGTGAACACTGGTGGATCGCTGATGGCATCTATGACATACACAATACCCAATGGGTATCCAATGATAGTGAGTGTACACTCAACAATCATGAGTATATGATGGATGGGTAGCCAGCAAAAAGCTCATAGGTGTGATTTTCTTACGACCTATTGCGACCTCAATTAATTATTGATTGTTAGTTTCCACATAGTTTCACAACATTTTTAGAAGAGGTATAACGGGGATACTCCATGTGATCGATCTTCACTGATGGTTACCCCAAAAAAGTTAGAATTTGCTGCTTACATGCTACTTTCCCCATTTTGTAACAGGGGGTTTTGCAAAATCCTGGCTTTACATTTAAACGACAACAAAAATATATCCCATAGTTGGTTTTAGAATGTTTTATATCCCAATTCAATCCCCATTTTTCCATCAAAACCATGGTTAACTGTCAGATCATTACCTCACCTTTTCTCAGCTGAGGCATGAGAGGCTCATGAAAGCTTTCTCAGCCGCCACTGAGGTGCTA
Organism: Cladocopium goreaui; assembly: GCA_947184155.2. Classification (NCBI taxonomy): domain Eukaryota; class Dinophyceae; order Suessiales; family Symbiodiniaceae; genus Cladocopium; species Cladocopium goreaui. Next base: position 23,897 of record CAMXCT020000289.1, on the reverse strand, counting down.
AAGCCAATTGTTGTTGCGTGATGAAAATTCCAAACTCTATTTTTTTTGTTGATTTAAAGCAGCTAAAATATGATATATATATATTTTTTTTTTCCTCGGCCCTTTGAGTGATCCTCGCGGCGAACATGCTAATGACTTCAGCCGGTAGGCTGATAGTCAGGCTTCATTGCCTTTCCGGGATCCACCCTGGAAGACAAAACCGCCAATTCAGTGGCAAAATCGTTGGGCAAAATTCCGTCACTTCGGAGCGGAAGACCCGAAATATGCCTCCAAACGGCATGGGCAAAACACTCGCACAAATTGTCAGGGTACTCTTTGGCAACCGTCGTGCGAAAGAGGCCGTCATGGCCTTTTCCGATCAGGGTCTGCGTAGGGCGTTCCACTGACTGCAGTGCGAGCTCGTCCAAAACCTTCGGGATGGAGTTGTTGGCGAAAAACAGGGACGTCGGCTTGACTCCCTGCGCGCCGTGTTTCCATTGCTGAAACGAATGTCGCTTGAACAACCAGCCTTCTCGCAAGAGCAAGGTAATGATGCCCGTGCGGAAGATCGAGGGGCGATCAGCCTGCATCGGCGGCGCAGGATGCTCAAGAATGACAGCACCTCCGCTTAGTGCGATCGGCACACAAAGCCACAGGCCGCGCAAGAGAAGGCAAGTTCCGACCGAGAGCTGCCGCAGTTCTCGCAAGGAAAGACCTTCTACTCCCCAGCATTGATCCGCAAGCCTAAGCGGGCGAGGTCCTTTGATAGGATGTCCTGCAGCATCTTCAATGACCTCATGCCGGGCACTGCTCCACGTCTCACAGGGTGGGCCCAGGAGAAATCCCAATATCCTTCCTGCTTTGGCAGCGGCTAAAAGCCAGGACCAGAGCTTGGGTGAATGCACGTTCATCGCCTCGTCGATGGCAGTGTCCAGCGAAATCACTGTGACAGATGCGGTCCACGCCTGCTTACTCCCTTGTAAAAGGGTGTTCATGTGATAATGAAAATCTCGGTCTCGGCGGCGACCAGCGTAGAGATGGATGATGTAGAAGGTACCCTGCTCAGGGGTCAGACTTAGCTGCGGTCTGCAATCGATCCTCCACTGTCTTCGCTCGTGCTCTTCCTTGACCATGTTGGCATAGTCCATCTCAATGGGATGCTGACGTGCTCGTCGTGATTGTGGTTGATTTTGGGTTGGTCGCGGAGCAACATCGTCAGCTTGTTCAAGGTGGCATAGTTGAGCTGCCAATTCCTTGTAGCGAAGCCGCAATGTCCAAGGGCGCAGATCTTCTAGCACTGACATGTATGCGGTCTCCAAAAGCTGCATGTGTTGAACTTGATCGTCCTCAGGGACAAAATCAGAGAGCTCATTCTCAATCCAATAAATAAAGAGGCGTGCTGCTTTCATGTCCTCAATATTCATGGAGAGCATGCAGTCAAAAAAGAGGTTGTGAAAATCCACAATGGTGGGGGCTTCCAAGGCAAACCAATCGCTGAGGGCGGTCCAAAAGAGTGCTATGCTCTGATTCTTCAACTGGACCTCCTTGTCAGGATCCCACCAGGCATAGTCTTCATCCCCTTCGCCCTGCAACTTCGCTATCTCTTCTCGAAGGCATCGGATGGAACGTTGCCGGGCTGTTGGTCGTAGTGGGCCATGATGTTTCCTCACCGCAGGAAGGCGGCAAACTCCAGCAAGATGTGGAGGTAGCTGTACCTGAGCAGGTTCATCTTTGCTACGTGCATCCTTGATGCGGTCCCAGCAAAGGTTTCCTCGGTATCGCAAGTGCTGAAGGACACGAAACGTCGTATGGAAGGTTCGCAAGCATCCTGGGCAAACTTCGGACTGCACATAGTAGCTCTCCTCAGCTCGAACCTGATGTAGTCGGAAAGCATGAACAGCGAGTTGCTGTGCCGTTGGAAAGGTACATGAGCAGTGTGCACACCCAAATTTCTGCGTGTCTTGCGTCTCATCGGGTGTTGCCTCGATCAAAGTCATGCCAGCTTCTGCTAGTTCTTCTCGAATGCACTCATGGTAGTGCCTGACCTCATATGCTATCTTTTCCTGCTCAACATGCTTCCGAACGGCACGATGTACCCATCTTGGCCAACTTTTGCAATCTCGCAGGGCCTGCCATGCCGTGATCCATCCTTCTCTGCTGGTGGGAATGGAAAAGGGCTGGAAAGCCAAGCAAGATCTTCCGCAACTTCAAAGAGCCAACCTCTCCTTTGTTCAAATTCACACAACAGCAAGGTCTTGTGGAAGGTGAGGCAATGGTGTGCTAAATGATGCAAATAACACAGTCTGTGTTTGGCCCAGAAAATACGAAAGGTCGCCAAGCTATGGCACTGCATAAAGTCTTTGTCGGTCATGTTAATCTCCTTCCAGTACCCCACATTGCAAATTTTGCGGTAAAATTTCACAAAGGTGGCATCCAATTGTCTGTAGGTTGTGGCAGACAACTCTGCCCATGCGGCACATCCATACAGGAGTCTCGACAGCACCAAGCTCTGGAAAAGGATCAAACGCCCTTGAACTGGAATGGCCTTGTTGAGAAAGACTGCTGATTTGAGCTGCTCAAACGCCTGTCTGGCAGCTCCGAGCCTCGCTCTGATTTCTTTGTCAAAGTCCAGGTTCATGGCAAAGCGAACGCCAAGGTGCTTGTACTCTGACGTAACCCTCATTGTGAGAATGTGGGAATTCGTCGCAGTGGTGATGAAGGGAGTCTGTTCAATGTCAAACAAAGCAGTGCGACATTGATTGGCACCCTGTCCACGGAACATCACCACTATTTCGGATTTGCCACGGTCGAGATTGAGGGTGAGTCCTCGGCTTCTGAATGCAGAGTGAACCGCTCGAATCGTATCCTGGATCAATGGCTCCATGCGGGATGCAGATGTTGCTGTGAGCGAAATTGCAACATCGTCGACCCATGCGATGGGTGGCACAAACGTCCCAAGCGCAGTCGCACCTTCAACAAAATCATCAAGCTGCATGAGAGATTCGTGCAGTTCTCGTAGCAAGGAAGCCATCATCAGGTTAAAACCAATGTCAGCCAAGGGTGACCCTGGTCGAGTCCCTCTTTTGGTGTGCGTGCATTCGTTGCGGGCCGTAGGTCCTTCACCAAGACAAAACCATGTATGTTGATGGATATCATGTAGAAGGTTGCGTAGCCCTGGTGGAATGTCTGTGACCTCCTCAGCGCAAAGAGCATCAAGATGCTGAACCAATTCTGGGATGTCGAACTCATTCTCATCCAGGATGGTTTTCAGGACGTCGTGCAGGAGTTGATTGGAGGTTGAAAAAATCAGTTCACGCAGCATGTGGTGGAACGCCGCTTTCAGGTCCAAAAAGATGGTAGCACTTGTGAGGTGCTTCTGTTGGGCCACCTGTGCGTGAAGTCTGATAGCTTGGACTCCTGTGATTGTCTGCTGGGATGGGAGGCCACCGAGTTGGCCCATGGTTTTGCGAGACTTCAGAGTTGGTAGAAGTCTGCCTCTTGTCCATGCGTGCATCACCTTTGCAAACGTGTTGGATAAGAGAATACCCCTATATCCATCAGCAGCATCGGGATCTCCTCGTCCTTTGTATAGTGCGCAAAGTCGGCCACCTTTGTAGTCATATGGCTCCATGCCGTAAACCAACGCTTTGCATGCAACGCTGTAGATGTGCGGTGCGACAGACACTGCTCCATGTCTGCATAAATCAGGCGGGATCATGTCTGGCCCTGCCGCTTTTCTTGGTCGTTGCCGCAGACATAGATTTTCAATCTCGACGAGCGTTGGTAATTCACAGAGCTGTAAATGTCGAATTTGGGGTTGATCTTGCTGTTCTTGCAGGTTGCGTGAATAGCAATGATTCTGCAGAGTAGCAGAGTCAGTGCGGCATCCAGCTTCTAGGGCCTCAAAGTGGCACTGGAGTGCATCATCAATGTCGCGCTTGACCTGCTTGGACTTTGTTCGGTTTTTGGGCAGAAGGGCTCGTAGGCGTTGCCAGAGTCCATTCATACCTTCAACTGTGTAGATTTTGGTAGTGTCAGCCGCTATGGCCTGGTAGTATTCACTGTCTTGTAGACGAATGGCTGTTTGGGCTTCTGCAGCTGCTCTTGTCAGGTCAAACTGCGTCTTCGCAAAGGCATGATCATGAAGTCGACACCATGCAGGGAGTGCAGCGATGACATTGGCGATCACTGCATCTTCAAATTTGCAGGCCTTCCATCCATGAAAACATGCATGCAATGTTGTGTAACGCAAAGTGCGTTTCAGGCATCGTAGTTGTTTGAACAGCTGCTTTTTGCGATCTACCAGAGCCCAGGTTTCTTGTGTGATGTGTGATTTCCTCCTCCACTGTGTTTTCGGTTGGGCCAATGATTGAACAACCTGCCGAGTGGAGTGGGCCAAGATCGAAGCGCTGGTGTGAGGGTCAACATTCCAGCTGGGCGTGACCATGGCCTGATGCAGATAGTGCCTATTGTGGGCTTCTTCAAGGTTGTGCGCCAAGTCTTGGACATCTGGTTGCAGGCGTCGCTGTGGTCGCTCACTGGGTAAGCGTGGCACTTGAAGGACTAAACTGCAAAGAGCTGCTTGGTGGTCACATCTGGAAAGCGTCAAGTCAATCTCGTTCTCAGTCCAAGCCTGAACATGTTCGTAATGGAGATGTTGTGGGATCGCAACATAGTCAATTCGAACTTCATGTCCGGTTGGGGATGTGAAAGTAGAGACATCGGCTCCACGTTGGGTGTGCTCAAATGTGGACGGAACAAAGAGATTTTGGTACAGCAGCCACTCGTGGAAAACTTGTCCAGCTTGATTCTCTTGTGCAGGTTGAAAATCACCAACGGAGTCAGTGGGAGATTCACCAAGATGTGCGTTCGCATCTCCGCAGAAGAAAATGGGTAAACCGGCAAGCTTCTTCTGCACAATGGTTTGTAGGGTAGACCAAAAATGGACAGCTTCATGCCTGGGCCGTCCGGAGTGGGGTGCTCGTCCAGTAATGACAGCAAGTGTCCATCCATGGATTTTCAACTTGACAATCATGTAGTTCGGGGCAGCGGCAACAACTCGAAATGATTGCTTGTCGATGGTATTGCCCTCGTTGTCAACTGGGAGAAGTTTGGAAATCCAAATTTGCACTCCATCTTGTCCTCGAGAATCAGCGGCATGCCCAAGTATGTGGTAGTACTCATTGTTCAGGCACGCAAGATGTTTGTGTCGCGTTTCTTGGATGCCTACAATGGTGCATTTTGCCGTGTGAAATTGTTGCATCAGGAGCATCTGTCGTGTGACTGACGTAGTTTTGGAACTTTGGTCCAATGTCATCACATTTGCTGTAGCGAGGGTGAGCTTCACTTCGCTGGTAAGCTTGGATGGCGCACTGTTGCATTGTGCAGATTGTTCAACAGTGGGGGCAGGTGGTCGAGGAACAATGCAAATCATGTGCCCATTTTGCAGTAGGGGTACTCTTGGGTCTCCCCATTCCATCAATTCCTTGTACCAGATCCACTGGAGTGCACAAAGTTTGCCTTCATCATGAGTCCACGCTTCCCAAAGCTCACTGCTTTGCGCTTGCTGCGGGTGCTCAGCGGCATATTTGGCAAGGCAATCAGCACACTCATTCCACGGGTGGCCAGAGTGTGCTTTGATGTGATGCCAGGCAATGTGGTCGTGACCATGACGCGTTTGGAGAATCTGTGCCAGGCTCCGCATGATAATCCTCCAAGAGAGTGCATGAATGGTTCTCCATCGACCTGCTGCCATGTTGCCAGAAACTGTCGCATCAAAATTGAAGGAGAAGGCTAAAGGAGCACCAGGATACATTTGCCAATGTCGGTGACTGAGATGGACTGCCCAAATCAACGCCCAGATCAAAGCTCCATGCTCTCCATATAGTGATGATGTAGCTGATGCAATGTGGCAATAGAGACATCCTCCAAATTTCCATCCAGTGGTGGTTTCAATGAGCAAGACAATACCAGATCCAACATGCCCATCAAGCGCTTTGGAGCCATCTGTAAAGAAATGAAAAGCGCGTGGAGGTTTGTCATGCGTGTCAATGAGCTCCTCGAATGCATGTCTGGTGACTTCCGGTGCTTGAAGATCTTGTGGCCATCGCTGATCTAAAAGCGGTCCGAAGATGGCAAGTTCATCAGCCATGTGGAATACTTGCGAAAGGTCAATCTGAACTGTCTGTGGCGGTTCAATGCACTGGGCAAGTTCTATTTGATGCACAGGCCGTTGGGTATGAGCCACCTGCCCAACTGTTTGGCGCCTGTGTCTGTCAGGGTGTTGTATTGATGGTTGATGTTGAAGGAAGTTGATTGCATCTTCCTCCATGTCATCCCACTCCCAGCTGAAAGGTTGCGCAGGTGTGATGATCAGCATGAAAGCTTGTCCATGTCTGCATCGATATGGTGCTGCATCAGAGAATTGCCATCCTCTTTGCCATGTGGTACATGTGGTGTGAGGGTTGCGAGGAGGACAATCATTTTCACGATGGACAGCTTGTAGGAGTTGAGTTTGGCCCGTGATACTTGGTAATATCGCAGCCGTGGTGTACGGCTGTCGGATCGCCAAAGTATCATCATATGTAGTGACCAAAGTGGCACGTTCAACTGGGCGTAGGAGCTGGTGCACAATGATGTGGATTCGAGACCGGTCAAAGTCCCGTTCAGGAGACTCCCATACGATGGCGAAGTCAACCTCGACTTGCGGTTCAAGTAGATCTTGCCAAGTGCTTCTCAGATGTAATTCCCAGTTGTGAAAGTCATCAGCAAAAATGACTTGCCTCATTTCATCGTTGGTACGAATGCGATCTGAATGTAGACACCACGTGTCGACAAGTAGCAGTCGTTCCAGATGGGCTGGGCCAGGTCTCGCATGGACATCCCAATGTGGAAAGAGTGCTTGGATGAATGCTGTCTGATCCTGCAGGATAGGTGTGGCCTCAAATTCAAGCTGGTTGGTCTGCGTACTTGTAGTCAGCCATTGTGGTGCAACAATGTGTTCATCGCCAAAGTGGCTGGTAACCACAGGTGGATGAACGTTGAAGATGAGGTTGTTGCCTGCTCTGAAGAGTGCAGCATCAGTGCCTTGGAAAAGACGATCTGAGATTTGCAGTTCACAAAGTCGATCAATGCATATCCGGCCAAGCTGGCAAAGATCGCGCAAATGAAAGGCATTTGTGGGGCTGTCTAATGCTGCCACTGCGTGATTGATGCCCGTTCGTCTGTCCGTCAAGAACTTGATGGTGACCAAGGCAGGCTTGAGCGGTGGTCGAACTCGTTGATAAAGAATGAGATGGCCAATGGTCCATTCTGTGTCATGACTTGGTGGTTGAGGCTGTACAAAGACCAATTCAAGGTCCTGTGCCATGTCGATCTTGTCCCTCCAAAGGTCAACCAGGTCGGTCTTCCAGTAATGATGATGTTGATCAAGCCGGAATACTCTGCTCTCCTCATTGGCAGATTCATATGGGCCAGTGATGTACCACGTTGTGAGGAATGCGATGGGTCCTTCTTCTTCACAAGCAATTGCGGCCTGTTCAGCAAAGGCTTGATGTAAAGAACTGAACCATGATGGCCATGGTTGATTTTGTTCTGCTTGTCGTGGTGGTTGGTAAGCTCCAGGAGCACTGGCCACAAATTGTGGGTCAGCACATTTGCCAAAGTTCCGAATGGTGACAGTGGTTGGGAGCTTGATCCATGTAGCCTGTGGTAAAGCAGCATCAGTGGCGCTGACTTGCAACAAAGTGGCTTCGTCAGCGGGTCGTTGTGCTGCTTCAACATCTGTGAAAAGTTCATCAGGATCAGGTTGGCGTCGATGGCGTTGAATGATTTGTCTTCGATTGAGTCCATGTTGGCAAGCCCGTACTGCATAGTAAGTGGAAATGCTGGATGGCTCAAAAGGCGGCACCGCAATGCGTATGTAATCGCCATGATTCAAGTCCAAGTTGGCGCGTGATCGCGCATTGATCAGGGCACCACGATGCCACAACAAACATCGATTTCTCATCGTAGAGCAGTATTGTAAAACACCAGCAATACGTAGGATCAGCGAACGATGTATAGGTGTTGGCAGCAATGTGGTGTATCTGTCAATCTCAACAACCGACTCAAAGGTTGGGCCATGCAACTCAACATCAATCAGAACAGCTCTGCGTGTGTCGCCAAAGCGCATGTCAGTATGTGCTAAGAGAAGGAAAGGTGCAATGTTGGCTGCTTGCAGATCCTTGGGCGACGGCCTGATGTCGAAGATGTTTGCAACAGCATGGTGTGTCATGCCCAACAATCGTCGGATGTCGGCAAAAGAAGCCTCTGGAGGTTGCGTGTGCACCCTTCCATGCGCAAAATTGCCATTCAGGTCATAGACTTGTGCAGATTGCCATTCTTGTGGTGGGCCAAACGACGATGGTGATGTTGGTGGGTTTGTATTCAGATCTGAATCACTGTCAGTGCTAGGCTCGGCCAAAGGCATGCGCGCTCCAGGAGCTCTTGCCATGAGAAAAGACAGATCAGATTCATCTTCATCTGGATGTTGTTGAAAAATCGGTGGGAAATGCTCATCAAATGAAACTGCAAATGGCTGAAAAGCGACATGTCGTTGTCGATGTCGAATCACAGATACATTTCTTTTCGAGCATGGTTTCCCAGAGATGAGTCTGTGGTTTCCTGTAGTGGTCCATGGCATAGTGTCATCATATGAGAGCACTTCGGTTCTCAACATGGTGGCTCTTGCTACAGCTGCAGGTTCAGAAAGAAATTTGGGGTCCCAGTGAATGCTATGGCAGCGGACCAGGAGATTCAAATCAAAATCAAAATTTCGAAGATCTGGAAGACATGCTGCACCATTGTTGCGATCGCAATGGTAGGCCTCAGTCAACTCAGTCGTCTTCTTGTGCTGAAATGGCTCGTGAAGCTCGTTCCGCAGACACTGAACGTCACTGCCAAGTCTCACTGTTTGGGTGAGGAGGATCGCTGTCCATCGAAACCACCATCTTGGGCACTTCCCCCAAAGGGCTCCATAGAGCGTGGTCTCTTTGTTCTGCGATCTTCTTCGTCGGAGAGCACTTCCATGGCCTCGTCGGTCTTGGAGGCTGCTGCAATGCTCTGTTGTAGGCTTTCTTGCACTTGTTGAACTAGAGCTTGAGCTTCCATCTCGAAGGTGGAGTTGGTGTCCCCCTCTGCCGACTCTGGGATGGCATCGCCTGTTTCGGTGGAGAGCGGCGCTCCCACTGCAGCAGCCTGCTTGTTCAGCTGCTGTAGATGTCTGCGAGCGATGTTGAGCTCTTGTTGCGCTCTGTTCAATTGATCTCCATACTCTTTCTGTTGGTCTTTGAAGAGCTGGAGCTGTTTCTGCCAGCTGACAACAGAGTCCTTGAGGTGTTTGAGCCAGTTTTGTCGATGGGATGTTCTTGCATCCTTGACTTGCGACAATTGCCTGGCTGCTTTGCCTACCTGTTTGGAGGCTTTGTTCAAATCTGTGGTAAGGGCCTTCGATGTGAACTTCTCGGCTTTCTCCACGGCTCTCTGGATGTCCTCCGGGGCCTGAGTAATGTCCGGGTAGTTCTTGCGGACGGCTGACAGAAGCTCTGCATGTGAAAGTGCACTGGCAGTGGGTGGCACAGGTGCTTGTTGAGCAGTTGAGGCACTTTTGTTCCCTTTTCCTTTTCCACCTCCTTTTTCTCTGCGTCTCGCACTCTCGCTTCTGTCGTAAGGCCGATGCTGATGGCCCTTCCATTTCCTTTGAGTCTTCCTGCCACGATTCTGCCAGTCCCATTGTTCCGACTGATCTTCGTGGTAGTTGTAAGTCCTTGGACTCTTTGGCTCGTTGCTGTGTGGGACACCAGCGCTCCAGTGTGCCTTGCATGCCGGGCAATGCACATGGCGCTTGCCATTGAGGCGTCCACAGCTGCAATGCCAGGGATACGTCTCCATGTTTGCCATGATGTTGGCAACGAAGACTGGGTCTCGAGAATGATGTCGAGACAACCTGTTGTGGATCTTGTGCAGCTGCTTGTAGGTAAGCGCTGCTTGCCCTGTGCGATGTTTGTGCCACAGAAAGCGGGCTACAGCTCTTTGTCGTCTGAACCGGCGCCTCTGAGAATTGGTAGAAAGTGTCGTTGTTCACAAGGAGTGTGAAGAAGAGCACTATCACCTGCATCAACTGGATGAAAAGCCTCCTCGCGGTACAGCTTAGCAAAATTCCAGAAGAGGAAATCCAAATCAAAGTCAATCAAATTGAAATGTAAGTGGAGCGAGAGCAAATAGAAAGGGGAGTTCGACCAGGAAAGATCGACTGCGCAAACAAGCCCAGACCAAATATTGCTAATCCACCAACAGAATAAAATGAATTGTAAATATTGGAATGTACCTTGCAATGCCAGGGTCCGAAGACAGCCAGTGGGAAAGCAGGTAAAACCAAAGCCAAAAAACCGGGTCAATCTCAATGATGAAGGCCCGTGTAAGGTGATGCCTCTCCAGTGAGAAGGCAGAGCACAATGCCAACAGGTGTTCAAGGTACACCTGCAGAAACCTAACCCAGGATTTGCGTGCTGGGACACGAAAGTGAGTTGCCGGAACACGTAGAAGACCAAGCAAAGCTCACCAAGGCCGTGACAACGGGGCCCGCGGGATGGCTTCCCGCTAAGGTTAAACGGTCTGCTATCGTGGGGGCTGCAGCCGAAACCTTATATATATGTATATATATATATATGTATATATATATATATGTATATATATATGTATATATATATGTGTGTGTGTGTGATTTATACAATAATAATATTATACATCATTTAAAATTATGTTCTAGAGATATGTATTACTTGATTCATATCCATATCATCCCAGTGCATCTTCCAGGGATCCTCCCGCATCTCCGCAGGCGGCGTCCGATGCCTCGGAGCTGGAGGTCTTTTTCCAAGCGGGAACGGAGCAGAGCATCTTGCTGATACAGATGCTGCTGAAGGTCAGGGATATGAGTCCGGGATGATGGGATGATGGGAAGGCATATATATATATAGTTGTATAGTTATATATATATATACTAGTTATATATACATATATATATAATGTTATATATATATACATTTATATATATGTATATACACATATAGTCTATTATATGTACATTTATATACAGTATATGATGATGATGATGATGACCGGATGATGGATGCTGTCAGGATGGGTGGAGATTGTGGAGACTTGCACGGCCTAGATCCATGGTAGATGTCATGGTAGATGTCGTCATCGTAGATTCGCTGGGAATGGAATGGCACCATCATACTCATCATACCCTCTGGTAAAGTAAGATAATTATGGAAAATCACCCTATTTTTAATATGTAAATCAACGATAAATGGGCCATGTTCAATAGCAAAGTGTGAGTTTACCAGAGGCTAATTGGGATGTTGATGGGCTGATGCCAGGCTGCTGATGTCAGCAACCCCACCAGACCTATCCGAACTGCTCGGGCGTGGAATTGCCAAGTCTACGAGGACGGAGATGGAAGGTGGCTGGAGATGGCTGCTGGTTCATTGGATCATGTTGCATCACCTTCCACTTGGAAGATTCCGAAGATTCAGAAGATTTGGATGACTTATGATGACTTATGATGACTTATGATGACTTATGATGACTTATGATGACTTATGATGACTGATGATGACTTATGATGACTGATGATGACTTATGATGACTTCTGATGACTTCTGATGACTTATGATGACTTCTGATGACTTATGATGACTTATGATGACTTATGATGACTTATGATGACTTGTGATGACTTCTGATGACTTATGATGACTTATGATGACTTATGATGACTTACGATGACTTATGATGACTTATGATGACTTATGATAACTTATGATGACTTCTGATGACTTATGATGACTTATGATGACTTATGATGACTTATGATGACTTATGATGACTTATGATGACTTATGATGACTTATGATGACTTCTGATGACTTCTGATGACTTATGATGACTTATGATGACTTATGATGACTTATGATGACTTATGATGACTTATGATGACTTATGATGACTTGTGATGACTTGTGATGACTTGTGATGACTTGTGATGACTTATGATGACTTATGATGACTTTTGATGACTTATGATGACTTATGATGACTTATGATGACTTATGATGACTTATGATGACTTATGATGACTTATGATGACTTATGATGACTTATGATGACTTATGATGACTTATGATGACTTGTGATGACTTGTGATGACTTATGATGACTTATGATGACTTATGATGACTTATGATGACTTATGATGACTTATGATGACTTATGATGACTTATGATGACTTATGATGACTTATGATGACTTATGATGACTTATGATGACTTATGATGACTTATGATGACTTATGATGACTTCTTTGATGACTTATGATGACTTATGATGACTTATGATGACTTATGATGACTTATGATGACTTATGATGACTTATGATGACTTATGATGACTTATGATGACTTATGATGACTTATGATGACTTATGATGACTTATGATGACTTATGATGACTTATGATGACTTATGATGACTTATGATGACTTATGATGACTTATGATGACTTATGATGACTTATGATGACTTATGATGACTTATGGTGACTTTTGACTTATGATGACTTATTATGACTTGGAACTTGGAATGGAAATGGTATTCCTCAGAAAGATGTGGCTTACCTGCGCCTAGTGTCATGGTATTCTCTCATCACCCGACATGTCAGGAGTTCTATGCAGAGGGAGACCAGGTGGCAACATGGAGGAAATGGTTGGGAATGGGACGGTTGGATCCTTATCCTTGAAGTAACCGGCTGGTGCTTGAGGTACTCAGATTTTGCTGCGAAAGAAGGACTTTCAAGTTGAGACTGGGAGAAGCTGACTTATATCATTGATGAAGGGGTGCTTGCTCAACTATTTCAGAGCGATGATTTTAGTCACTTCCCTTTTCGATACGGGAAACAGTGCCATGGTGTGGTTGCCCCGCACCGCAGGTTCTATCATCTGGTGGAATGCCAAATCCTTTGCACGACCGTCTCTCACCCGCACTGAATCATCTCACTTTGTGGGGCATCAGATACACGTTGTATCATCAAACAGTTTTCGTTTGAAAAGGAAATTCAAAAGATCCTCGTTACCTCGTTGATGATGAAGTTGATTCAAATTCCCATTGGGTCATTGGGTCATTGGGGGTCCCATTGGGGGTCCCCGAGTTTTTGGACCGCGACATCCAGCGATATCTCCAGCGATCTCCAGGCAGAACCAACTGCATTCCCAAGTCTTCAGCCACTTGGCAGCGGCGGGACGGGAAGCGCTGACAGCAGCTGACAGCAGCTGACATGGAAAAACCCATCCTATGCCGTGGGTCTGGAGGTGCCGAAAAACTCCATCTCCACTTCCACAACCTGGCGACCAAAACAGATGTTCCATAGCTTTTCAGTGGAAACATCCGTTTAGGGCTGAAAATGGTGTGCCCCCAGAATCCAATGATTTATCATTCTACATCCTCAACATTCGTCCCAAAGTCTAGGACAGGATAACCGACCAACAAAGCAGGCCTACGCACGTGCGGAAGACGCGCCCAACTAACAAAATCGGGTGGAATTCCGCTCCCGGCCGACTTCCATGAGGACCCCACAGAACGCGGAAAGCGTTAACCACAGCAACATGGAAAGCGTTGCCTCTCATGCACCAGGGTATCCAGTGCATGCCATGGAGCTGGGCAACAGATGGGACAGGGAAAGCGCACAGCTACATATCATATTAAGTTGAGGTTATACCCATTTAAAACCCATGGTGGTTGGATAAGTCATGATAAATCCCCATGAATATCCCCATCAATATCCTCATTGTTCTTTCTTGGTCATAATGGTCATATCCTCAATGGTTGGATAAGATCCCCATTGAAAACATGGAATGATGGGGAAAACATCATCGATACCATCCCGGAAACACAGTTCTATCTTGTTGGGGGGTTGCTATAAGTTGATAATGGTTGGATGATATCAATATCCCCATTGATATCTCCATATCCCCATTGATATCTCCATATCCTCAAGTATCATATCAAGTTGATATTAACCTTATAACATAGACCCGGGCAAGCCGGCGGCGGAAGTTTCCCAAACATAAATGACCTATAGTTCAAAGACAACCTGTCCCGACCGTGTCCTTCCCTCGACACTCCACACCTCACACTGCACACTGCACTCTTCGCACTCCAAACTTCAAACTTCACACTCCACACTTCACAGTCCACACTTCACACTT